>NW_017557621.1:7032252-7096564 GCF_001854935.1 Bemisia tabaci
ATGTTATTTTTGATTTTGGAATATTGAAAAGTTGACTATACATTCGAGCTTCCCATCAAAAAGCTTACCCAATCCAATCGATTTTCGCGAAAATCGATCGAACAGGGGCCGAGATAGCAGTTTCGGCCATGTCCGCTTATTTGAATTTTAAAATTCTAAAAATTTGACTTAGAACGCATGATATCCAAAATCTGAACTCAGATTCGGATTCCTCGTGAAAAATTGATGCAATTTCATGTGTAATAAGTCAGCATAACACGAGGGAAAGAGGCTGAACGTAGGCGTACAAAAGCCGTTTGAAGTATGCCGCCAGCCCGCCCGCATTCTCCCCTAACGCCGGCGCCTAGCATTCTGTTTCGTTCCTCCGAAATTCCGCGAAGATAAATTCTTCTTACTCATCCTCTGACCCACTCCGAGATTACCCATGTTGCCACATTGGACTACTGTGGTGGAACAGTATGCTTACGGTTAGCCTCTTTCCTTCGAGTTATGCCAACATGTGATACATGAAATTGCATCGATTTTTCACGAGGAATCCGAATTTGAGCTTAGATTTTTGATATCTCGCGTTTTAAGTCAAATTTTCTCAATTTGAAAATCTGAAACGGCAGATTTGCCCTAAAATCCTATCTCGGCTTCTAAGAATTGTATTTTTGTGAAACTTAGAGATATAGTGTATTTTTTGACGGGAAACTTACATTTTTAGTCAAATTTCCAAAATTGCAAATTGCAAGATGGAGGACGTGGCCTAAACTAGCCTAAACCAGGCAACACGGTAGCGTTCGTTGATGCGTTGACGATGATGGTTGGTGCAAACAAATAAATACATAACCTCAGATTAATCTGGCTTTAATGTTTTGATTGAATTTAGTGTCGTCTCGGTTGATTTTCTGTTTGATAAATTCACAAATGTCATAAATAACCGTGCTAACTCATCCTATTTTACAATTTTAGGTATTTCCAAATATCAGTCGTAACGAGGTTTCCGTTTCAAACTATCAACTCTTTTGGATGTGAAGAAAGCACACATCTTCAAATTTCAAATATCACAAAACTTATTATCTTACTGTTAAATTCGCGCATTTTCAAGCACTCACCTCTGAAATGACGTCTCGAGTCGTTGCTTTAATTGATATGGACTGTTTTTATTGTCAAGTGGAAACCAGAATGCGGCCCGAACTGCTTGGCACTCCAGTTGCTGTCGTGCAATACAAAACATGGAAAGGCGGAGGGTGAGTAAGACTTACCTCTGAAGTCCATCTTGTCATTTATTCTGCAAGCACTCAGTAAATCGTCTCATTTGATAATTTATGATAGCCACACTGAGCGCTAGAACAGGGAGAAAAATAAGTACCTCATTACAGAATAAACAAAATTACAAGATTTGATATCGACAGTGAAATTTCCGAACCATGTATCTCGATTTGCGATGTTGCTGACTTCCCGCCATACTTTATTTTTTAAAAAGAAACTTTCTCAACTCTAACTCTTAAAAACTTCTGTGAAAACTTCAAGGAATAATATTGATTGGTTTATCGAAATGAAATGGAAGGGTAGATTTTGATATACCACAAGGTACATGGTTTGGTAGTTCCACTAGTGATGTGGGAAACTACTGTTTCTCCAATAATTAGAAAAAAGGTACGAAACAAATCTTCAGTTCAAATTTGAAAAAATATAAGATCCTCACTCAGTCGAAATACATTTTGACGGTGTAAGCCGGCAATCACATCACTCGGTTTGCAACGTTGCAGACTCCCCTCTATTTTTTGAACAGGAAACTTCTCAACAGCAATTCTGTAAAACTGCCGTGATTTTTCTTCTTTGTGCGAAGAAAATTTTGCAAAAACTTCAAGGAATGATGTCAATTTGTTCTCCTTTAAAACAACAACATAGAAGCGGAGATTTTCAGACACCGCAAACGAGATATGTGACCGTAGACTTACACCGTCGATTTGACATCATGACCTATTGTTCTCTGCCAGTTGAAATCAACTTCTGCCGTTCGTTTTTTTTATACCTACTTACTCAGATATTTGGTTTTCCATCCAGGATCATTGCTGTGAACTATGAAGCCAGGGCAGCAGGAGTTACCAGATTTATGAGAGGAGATGAGGCCAAAGCTCAGTGCCCTTCCATCACTCTCTGCAGCGTTCCTGAAGTTAGAGGCAAAGCAGATCTGACCAGGTGATACCTCATAGATTTTCAAAGCCTTAATTCTATTTTATTCACCTCATCAGTATAATATTTATATTTGTTCGGCTGCGATAAAAAAGTCTGCAGCTGTCAACATTTTCAGGAGAGTGTAAAAATTGAAGTACCTAGTTAAACCATTTGATTGAGGCCAACAATTAGTTTACTCAAGAGCATCAGTACATGGTATGCCCTGCAGATAGCATCGGTATGTAAAGTTAGGTTATAGGTGCCAGTTTTTTCGTTGCTGTCGATTAAAAGGTGTTTCTCCCCAGTGTAGATGTTTCTGTGCATTCACTTCCAGTTTTTTTAACTGTTTATGTTTAAGTCCTGCGGATGCAAACATTTTCATAACCAGGCGTTCAAGAGTTTATGTAAAGAGTTCTGTATCAAGAGTTTATGTATTATAAATGCTCACATGACTGCTGACATAGCATTTAATAATTCAAGAGCTCCCACCTCAAGTGAGAGACCGTAGAGTTCTGTTATGCTAAGTAAGAACGCTGTATGAGCCTTCAGACATTGCCAAATTTCCTCAGTTAAAATGGGACTTTTCAGGGAAAGCTGTGGATATTTTTCTCCCAATTTTTCAGAGAATTTTATTCTCAATGAGATCCAAATCATCTGAAAATTTCAAGAAAAAACGTTCATAACTCTCTTTGAAAATTAACAGTTTATTGGAGAAATTTTGGCAACTCTGAAATGTACTTATGTTGTTTTTCCTTAGCATGGCAGAACAGAGGATGGATAATCTCATAATTATCAATTTCTGGTACAAAAAACAGGAAGTCATGAATTTAATTTTTTTGTAGGTATCGGGATGCTGGCCGAGAGGTGATAAAAGTCTTCAGCGAGATGTGTCAATGCGTTGAACGAGCCAGTATTGATGAGGCATTCATTGACTTGACGGATGTTGTGGAAAAGCGGCTCAGTCAGCCTGTGTCAGTGGGTCAGTTACCCAACACGTTTGTTGTTGGATTCACTCCTTCAGAAGTCAACGACAATGGTAAATTTATTCTTGTTCACCGTCACTAGAAGTTTCTGATATTAACTGATAATTTTAGATACCTACCTACGGAACTGATGACAAAAATGATTTTTTTCAAATTCAAGTCTTTCAAAATGTTTACGCACAATAGAATAACTTTTGTTGATTTGTTGCAGAGGAAGGCAAGAAAGGAGTATCAGAATGGTTGGAATCTTTGTATGACTCAGAATTAGACGATGTGAACACTAAAAAATTGGCTGTAGGTGCAGTTGTGGTTGAAGAAATGCGAGCGGCTGTGTATGCTAAAACAGGATTTAGATGCTCAGCAGGAATAGCCCATAACAAGGTAAGTCAAGCTTTTATCCAAAATCAGACATTAGTTACTTTTTCCTTAAAAGGAAAAAAATATTATTGGAGGCAAGATATTGCCATGTTACAGCCATGGTGCTTATTGTACAGTAACAGAAATACTCATTTTGATGGGAAAAAACTCGTTCAGAGCTGAATTTCCTTTCTTGACTTTCGCTATTTTGAGGAACATTAGGCACGACCAATCAGGAAAGAAAATGCACTAATGATGGGTCCAATTAGACCTGAAGTGCTCCCGCAGGTGCCTTCCTGATCGACTGTACCTATTAGTGCTCCAAAAAGCATAACTTAAGAAGGAAAAAGCTCTAAGCATGTTTTTTCCCCTTCAAAATGAGAATTTCTGTTTTCACAGAGTGAGCACAATGGCTGTGACACCATGACAAAATTTTGTCTCTGATTTTAGAGTGCTTTGTACCCAACTCTCGTTCTTTAGAATATTATTGTTTCGATCAAATTCAGTAAGATGATGTTTGCTGGAAGATGTTGCAGTAGAAGCTGCTCCTACTGCTGTGCACATCTGCAGACTGAATTTGAAAATTTCAAGTTTTTTTACACAAGAGGCTAAGACTGAAGTGGAATAATGGTGTCATTGTTTGGTCACATTGCTTGCTCTCTTTAAGGAGCTTCAATTGGTTCAGACAATCATTGAGGTGAAGACGTATGACAGGCATTCAATGAGCAGTTTAAACCTTTCAAATTATCTTGCCTTATGAAGAGACATAAGTAAAAAAAAAATTGTCAGCAATTTGGGGTTTAAATAAATCTGTAAAAATTCCCAGAAGCTCAGTTCAACCTGTACTTTTAGGAAATGAGTTAAAGAAATTGGTGTCTGAAGAAATGTCTGACTAATGAACACTCCATGCTGTGTTCTGTCTTTTGTTTTCGCAGTGTACCAACTTGAGTTAAGCTTGCCAATTCTAAATGAATTTGCGAAGAAAGAAAACAAAAATGAAAGTGTCCAGCTTAGATCATTAAAAAGAAATTTCCCTTACTGGAGTAATAGGTAAAACCCGTATTTCTCCCATCATATAAATTAAACAATCTACTTCTTAAAATTTCAAAATTTTTAATAAGTAGTTGGTTGTGAAGATACTGAAATCTGTGTTCTTCATCGAAATGTTTTTTTGTATTCCAGATTATAGCAAAATTGGCTGCGGGGTTGCACAAACCAAATCGACAGACGGTTCTTCCAATGTCAGGTGTTCCTATTTTATTTAGCAATTTGCCTGTGAAGAAAGTTCGTAATCTGGGTGGGAAACTCGGTGTGGCCGTGGTAGAACAACTTGGATGTCAGACAATGGCTGATCTTGCTCCCTTTGCCCTCAAAGAGCTGCAGAATCGGTTTGATGAGAAAACTGGGTGAGTAAGGGCTTCAGGTAACTTTTACAGAATGATCCGTAAGTTCCACACCACCAGCACAGGGCATCATTCCTGTAATTTTTTAATGTCAGTATCATTGCATTCAGCTGCGAGTCTGTGGCTGTTCACATAAAATGGGATCTCAATGTAGAAAAATTTGAAATTAGTATAAATACCACTAAATATACTTTGTCTCAGAAACATTTTGGCATGGAAAAGCCTATGAATGTACTTAGGACCAAACGAGTCCTATAGTATTGTGTTGCATTTGGTCAAAAAAATATTGCAAGAAAACACCATTTAAAATTTTAATCTGCAAGGCAACAAGTTTGACCATTTTTATAGTAGCTACGGTCTAAATGTGAGTAATACTGTGTCAGGGAAGAGGATATCTATTCAAAAGTAACTTTCTTTATTCAATGAGATGTAAAGGCATGCAAGTATTATTAAGATAGATGCTAATACCAGATGTATTTTGGTAATAATTGGACGTATTTCTGCCAAGCGGAACCAAAGACCGGTGGGAAAGAAAGGGTGTGCTTGTTTGTTGAGGGCTGTAAGAATGAATCGGAATTATAAAGCGACAGTGACATCAGCGGCGACGAAACCGCCGCCGCGGCTCTCTCGATAGTCTTTAACTCATGAGCTCTGTCCACTACGCTCTTGTCACCTTCCCACGGCTCATCAGTTAGCATACAGTTTGCACATAGTTCCGTTTGATAGAATGTAAAATTCTGCTTTTCCATTTCTCCAAAGGGAATCACGCCCACTTTTACATTGTTTTTTTATGCAGCTTTCTAGACCTTATCTCAACTTTCCCACTCATAGTTCTGTTTGGCTGAAATACGCTTGATTGACAGATGATAAAGTACTTTTTTGGAAGGCATCCGCAAAGAAAAGAAAAAATGTGAAAAAAAGCAACCAAAAAAATGTGTCTAATGAACAGCCTAATACGCTTTACTTTCAGGACATGGCTCTATAATATTGCTCGAGGAATAGACCACGAACAGGTGGCAGCAAGACTGATTCCCAAGTCGATTGGTTGCTCAAAACGATTCCCTGGTAACTCAGCGTTAGCAACCGTAGAGGAAGTTACCCATTGGCTGAATGAACTATCTGCGGAAGTTTCAGAAAGGTTGAAGGATGATCAAATCCTGGTGAGTAGAGTAAAAATAAGTTTTTTGTTGTAGTGGATTACCATTGAGGGTACAAATTGAAGGAATTTCTTCAACAATATAGAATAAAGAATGTCTAATAGCCACAAGGTAATTATTAGAAAATACAACTACACCAGTTAGCTAACATATAAGTAGCATCGATTGACTATTTCTTTTCTGTTTTTACAAGTACCTCAACTTTTTCTGCTCGCTCTTAGCATTTAGTATAGAGCGTTGATGTTACAATGTAATTTGGAAACTTTTGTCCTCAGAATAATCGCACCGGAAAAGTGTTAACTGTGATGGCAGCATTTACTGTAGAAAAGAAATGGAATTCATTCACTCGATCTGGGCCATTACACTCCTATGAAGAGGATAAAATATCAGAAACAGCCATGGCCCTCATCAAGAAGTCAAATACTGCGCCAGTTATTTCAGGTGCCTGGTGAGTACCACCCGTACTACTTTTTACTACCCCCTTGTCTATCAGAGTGTCACTTTCTTGAAATGTTCTCTCTCTTTTTTGCTCTTTTGATTTTTATTAACTAGAGTTAAAAATATTATTCTTTCTACCCTTGTTTTGTGGAATATGGAAGAAAAAACTTCTAAAATTTTTTAACTAAACAATTCGGGAAAATGATCAAGAATCAGAAAATTCCCTCAAATTGAGCAAAAATAAAGAAGAAAGTTAACAAATTTGAAAACCAGTCAAAGCTTCATTATAATTTTGTTAAATTCTCTGTAAATTTGCACTAAGAGACTGTCCTGAGACACAAAGATGTAGGTTCTTGCAAATTTTGATAAAACTTTATTCGTTAGCTTATGTAAGACCTGAATCTAAAAAATTATGCAAATCATCTGATTTAAAGTGGAAATATTGCATAATACTTGTGTAAGTCACATTAAGTCTGATCACCAAGGTTTACTGCAATGGCTCACTTACTGAAAGAGGAGGAGTTTCTCCGAATTTTCCCTGCCCATCCAAGTGACTTATGATTGTCTATTTTCTTTATCCCTCTCATTGTGACATGGGAGTGCAAAGTAAAATCATCAAATGCTTAGATATTTTTTTTTGGATACATGTTACATTTTGATTTAGTCTTTTTTTATTTTTTTTCTGAATTTCAGGGAGCCGCCACTTATAAATTTGGGCCTCTCTGTTGGCAAATTCATCGATACTCCCTCAGGATTCAATAGAATCAAACAGTTCTTTTCGATGCCAACGACCTCGAAAAATTTCTCAGAAGAAAACCCCAGAACTTCACTTCATGAGAGTACTAATAAAGAATTATCACATGACATTAATCCAGGAAACAAAAAACAATCACTCGCTGTTCCTCCTAGTACAGAATCTTTACTTGAAAATAAGAATAAAGAAGAAGAACAAGATATCTTTATGGAAGAAAGTTCAAGCAAGCTTGGATGTGCATCTAAAAGTGAACAGTCAGAGGAGAAGCCTAGGTCATTCTTAGCTAAATATTTCAAGCGTCGCAAAGAAAAGGTCAATGAACACAATGAGATCAGTAACGAAGGCAGTAATATTTCTAACGACTATCTACAGAATTGTGAAAGTAATGAAGCAAATTTAATTTCTGTCTCAGAGGATGAAAAACCGCCAACAACGTTTCAGAACATTAGCAGCATTCTAGGTATTAAGAAAGCAGAAGATAAGCCTTCAACCAGTTTTTTCCAGCCAGATTGCAATTCCACTGCGCTAGACTCATCCGATATGAAAAACAATTCAAGCGATGTAAGTAACGATGCAGAAAGCAATGACTGTTGGCAAACTATTAGTGAAATTTTTCCTGACTTGGACAACATTGACCTAGAGGTGGTGCAACTGTTACCAAAGAATTTACAAGATGTCATTTTTAGTTCAGGTCGAGTTAAGATAGATTCTAAGAAGGACATGCCACATGCAAGCAAATCTGTAAATCCCCTTCAAAAGAAAATTGGGAGAGGTCGCCCACCTAAGAGGGAAAAAGTTACAGACAAGACTTTAAGCCAGTATTTTAAGTCCAGTGAACTTTCAACAACAGCATCACTCAAAGAAGAGAAACGTCCAAATTGTACTCTCAGTCAGTTTTTCTCAAAACATGACACAAAAAAGGAGCACAGTGACACTGCTACAAAACAAGAAAAAAGTGACGATGATATCGATTCGAACAATCCAAAGATCGACCGTCACGAAACGAACGACATTGAAATCGATGACATGGGCCAGAAAGACTTCAGCATGGAAAAAAATGATCATGAAGAGGAGAGTACAGAGTCTATTATTTGCAGCTGCGATATTTTTGAGGTGGAAGATGAAAATGAAAAGTTGGATAGAGAGGTGGTGAATTATGAAGCTGCGTCAGCAGGCCCCAGTCGTCAAAGGTTGTCTCCTGTGATGAGCTGTGATCAAGGTCCATCAATCATGGAAGAATCTGCCATTGATATGTTCCACGAGAACAAATCGTCACCGGGTAATTATTGCATATCTCATTTTAATTAAATTATCATTAATTATAATTTATTAATCATTATTAACATCATCTTCAAGTGGTTTCCAACTGAAATCTACCTTCCTGGAAAACCCAGTTAACTTGTTTTCTGCCATTTCTGATAGGAAACTGAGCTGGGCTGAAATGTCAACTAGATTCTGAAACTTGAGGAAACAGGCGACCAAGGAAAGTGCTTTCAAGTAGTAGGGAAGAACTGCTCTCACAGAAGAAGTCATCTTTCCAGTTTTTTTGCAATCAAATTAGGGTTTGTAGCAGTCTGGAAACCTGGTGTGACGAATAAAGTCAGGACATTCAGAGGAGATCAGAAGATTTCAGTAGAACGCATGCCTTTGCTCATGATTGGAATATTCAGAAGTGGAAATTTCGGCCCAAGTTTAGTAAAAGTCAGCGTAATTAAAAGAAAAAAAATTAAGGTGGAAGTCTTGTACAAAGGTTAGAGAATTGTCTGCATAAGTGAAGAAATTAGAAAATGAAGAAATTATCTGAACCCTTAACATATCTAATCTGCTTCTAAAACTTTTTTCCAGTCATCATAACTATCTCCAAATATTATCATTAAAAGTTAAAATAGGTTTGTCGTCATGGAACAACTTGGTAAGAGGGGCATTCTTCCAAAGCATTGCTTCTTTTAAAGAAGGTTTGAAGAATGTTAACTTTGTAAGTGACTTAATTTTAACCTCTCCCTTTTCTCTTTTCAGCCAGTAAACTGGAGACTGAACAGGAGAATGACTCCGATGTGATCAATAAATTAACGCCTGTGATCTTGACAGATAGGATCGTTGATTTGAGCACAAAAAAATGCAGCCTTTGCAATGAGGAAGTAATGGTAGCTGGATTAGTCGAACATATGGATTTTCATGCAGCCGTGTCATTAGATAAAGAATTGAATTCCGCGGATGCAGCTGTAATGCCAATTATCAATAAATCTACAAGCTCCACAACCAATGCTAGAATTTCAAAGCCAGGAACAGGTGGTAAAAATTTCAACAGTAGCGGTGTTAGTACAAAACGGAAGAAAAACCAGGCAGGGAAGAGTCCAAAAAAGTCAATGAACATAGCTTCTTTTTTCACAGCAAGGTGACAGCAATAAATAGTGTACATATTGCAATATCTGAGATTTTACTGAAAAGCTGGATAAAGACAGTTGGTTTAGTTGAAAGTCTATTAAATCTTAGCATATCAATAATATCAGAATAGCCAGTGCCTATACTCTCTTGGTATTCTTTGTATAGACTCTTTCACTGCTAGAATTCTCTGTTCAACCAGTGTTCCTAGATTAACTAATTTATCATTAAAATAAACAATTAAATATAGTACTATGAGAAGGCAAATGAGCGGTTTATCATTGGTGCGTTTTTACAAAGCTGATGCTGAAGATGTGATTTCTTTGTTAAAAAAACGGCTAAAAGTGGCAATCTTTACTCCAGAAGTGGTCTGTTCCTGATGTGAAATCTTATGTCATGCTGACTAAACTTTAGTCTTTAGGAAAATTGTTTACAGTTTCCTGGATTATTTCTGAACCAGGGAGCTTGTGTTAGGCTGTGTATTTTAATTTTTACCAATTATTATGATTCTTTTTCTTTTCCAAAGTTTTACGTCTCATGACATATTTGTTGATTGTTTGTGATAATTTTTAAGAAACAATTGTTTTTAGCTTAAGTTTGAGTACCTAATCGAAATTGTGTTTGTACATATTTATTTATGAATGTTTATTTTAATAATTGTGTCGTACTAAAGTTTCTAGCGATATTTTATACCCAAACGTTTTATATTTAAAGGTTTCCTTTTTTGAACTGATTTTTGTATTTTGTCAAATCAGCCAACAAGTCTTTGAGATCCAATTTTTCCAAAAATTGGTCACAAACTCTTAAAGAATTTATGTTCTCTTCTCTCTTCTGTAGAGAAATTTACCTACCTAACTGCACAAACCATTATGACTGTACGATTTTATACTCCAGGTACTGAAAAACCTTTTAAAAATCTCAAATACAAATTCCAAAATTTCAGTCTTTTCGTTGTATGTACTGTTGTCAAATCCTGGAAACACCAAAGTCAAATAGCGTTGATGTCTTAAATGAAAGAACCTAATCTTTAATTAATCTTAATCTTCTCGACTGCTCTTGAAAAGGGATCTACCAACGTTTGACTTGAAGTTGAGTCAATAATACCATTGCTATGAGGAGTGTTTTACAAACAAAAATAGCACATTTGCCTTTATCAACTAAGGTACCCTTACCCACAAACTGTGACACTTGAGGAAGGGAGTCGAAAACATTGAGTCCTTGAATTTAAAAATCATGCTCTTTCATGAGAGATAATTAAAACAACAGAGTAACACTTCAAGAATCATTTATTTAAATGGAAGTAATAAAATATAAATAGGCAAATTTAAATGCAACAATAAAGTAAGTATAGCCTTACCTACATACGTACAAGAATACAGATAGATACACATTTACAAATTAACGATACGTGTATACAGTAATAATACATTGTAAGGTAGCAGGACTCAAGGAAGGAGCCAGATCAATTGGAATACTACCAGTCAGTGGTAACTGGGCTCATATGGAACTTCAAGATGAAAAAATTAGACGAAGAAAATATTGAACTTTTCAAAATTCTTTTTCTTTAGATGAGTAGAAACATGCAGTTTTAACCTCACTTTAATGTACAATGTTTTTCAAGTCTTGAGAGCCTGGCAGCAGAGATGGCTCCTTTCTTTGACTGATCATTCATACTAGAAATGAGAGCATGAATGTACCATGATGAATTTTTAGAGAGGGTGTAGTCTCTTATTTTGGTCCAACTTATAGAAGAAAAAAAGTAAACCTGAGAAAACTTCTGCTCCATGAAATCGAAGATTTAGTCAAGTTCAGATTTTTTTGGCGCAAAACTGGAACTCAGGATGAATGAGCCCATAACGAAAATAATACTAACAATAAACAATACTCAATAACATAACTATAATATATTTGCACGAAAAAATAACCACAGAACAAAGGGAAGTCATAGCGGCGATCATAGCTTTTTCTTATATGTTAAACGTTTTTTTATTCATCATTAAAAATAATCAAAGATAAGTGATTGAAAGTTTTGATGATGCAACACTGATGTGCCATACTATGTTTTAGTTAGGAGAAGATGCCTTATCTTAACTCAGATGGATGAGTGAAGGAAGAAAGGCTATCTCATTCTTATCTAAGTGATTGAAAGAAGTTTTGTCCAGCACTAGTATTTTCCAAAGAAAAAAAAAAATTGAAAATGTGATTTTTCATATGTTTGCTTCATAACTTTCTTGCTTGGTCTATCAATTTATAAACTATCCATCAGGCAGATTCAATATCATCTGCTGAGAATGTTTGATTAAACTACCTTACCATTCCACTCCTCAAAATTGATACTCAGATGTAATGGTGGAATTTTGGTCCTTTACACTCACTTAAATCCTCATATCAGGTCTTGGAATGAAATTACCAAGCTTCCTTCGGCATGTAAAGATAAAAATAAAAGGTATACAAAATAATAAGGACATAAATGTAGTACGGTTAAAAAAAGGCTGACAGATTGTTTCTGGAATAAACTGGAGGGCTCAAATACTGATGATTGCCCGGCTCAAAGCGCATTGGTTTAGTTCGAAATGCAAACATTGCAACTTTAAATAACTACAGTTAGGCACTTTTCAGAAACTTTTAGTCCGCAACAGAAGATGGCTGAGTTAGACTTGAAGAGCAAAGTTAGTTGTCGCCAGATTCTTTGAGAGCTGGTTCATTTCTCAAAAATGATAAGGTGTTCTTGAACAGTTGCACTTGGGTCTAAAAAACAAAACAAAAATTGTTAGAAAAATACAGTTACATAGAGGACAGTTCATATGAAATATTATGACTATGAAATATAGGTAAATATCTTGACTTGAACACTAGCTCATAAACTTGGAATAAAAAATTGTAACTCGCATGGGGAAAAGCAATTTCAGTACTGCTTGGAAAAAAATCTTCTGGGAGAAATTTGTTGCAAAAATTTCTTGCTGGGTTCAGTTGAAAATTTGGATTTGAGATTTTGACATAAAACTTTCTTCAGCATCTAGGAGAATTTGACACTGGCAGATGTGGGTTAATTCTTGCATTCATACAGGTCGTAAAGCTATGTTTTAATTGTATAATTTAGAGCCTCAAAGCATTGAGGACTAAAAATGAAACAGCTTTTTTCAAGACTATTCTTTTTAAACAGCAAACTTCAGACTGCTAACACATTAACTGCCACGCTAATTCCTGTGGATAAAGGGGGGACCAGGACCATAGGGTTCTCTTCATGGACAAAATTAAATCTTTTGGGCATCAAATTTCAATCTTCATGCTTATATTGGCTTATCAAAATATGGAGGAAGTAGAGTCACAAATTCATAGGATTTTAAAGTATGCAATTTCGTATACAGAGATTTTCTCTGACGAATTTATCGAGGATTGAAAATTAACAGTTTAAGTGCTTACTTTGGCATGCTTGATTTCTAATTCAGCTAATTCTATCAAATTCTTTCGGAATGCGATGACTCTCCTTGCTTTGAAATCTTGAAGCTCTGAAAAAAAACATTAGCCAGGAGTTGAAAGAAGATAAAAAAGAATCATGATACATAACTCCAATGGCAAACAATACCATTTTTTGTGGATACTAGGTACTGCATTTCCAAGTCTTTTCAAAAAGTTGCCACGCAGTTTCATTTTTCTGAGTTAAACATTAGTTTAAATAGTCCTGCAGCCCGCTTGTTGAAACTTTAACCGGCTTTATCAGCAAGATGAGACAAGACATAGCCCTATCTGCCTCATGTAATGTATCAATTGTCAATTCTTGTTGTGCCGACCAAAATTTCAACAATCAGGCTGCTATATTAAGATTACTATTCCTTTCACATCATGTGAATCTAGTATCTAAATCTAGTAATTTTCTATAAGTTTCTGCTATTTTTCTACGAAAGAATACTGTAATTACAAATTGTATCAATTTTCAACATTTTTTGTTGAGTGTCAGACATAAATACATTCACCGTTCTATAGTTGCTGGTTTTTGCGAAATAAATGGACCACTAGACATTAGACAGGGACTGAATTTAAGCATTAAATTATATATTTCTATATTATTTAGTCGACTGGTCAGGGTATTACTGTACTTGTTACAGTTCTATCTACAATATTTGTCGAATCAAAGTCTTGTTCATGGGTTAATAAATCATAATAAATAATGAGATATGATTTAATGAAATTCATAGATAGTAAATATTACCTTCTTTTCCTTTGTCGGACATGAGTTCAAATTTCTCACAAGCTTGCCTTTGCGCCTCTTGAGCCTGAAAAATAATACTTGTTAATAATCAACCTGACGTAAAAAAGAGGGAGAAAATTCAATGAAGCAAATATGGACCAGGCTTAGTAGAGAGAGGGGTTTGAGGTTTTACTCCTCCAAAGGGCTCAATTTCGAAGACAAAGTTTGTAGACTGTTTCCAGCTTCAAACTATTTTTTCTCAGCTTTGAATTTCTGTTAGGAGGATATTTACAACTAGTTAAATTCAAAACTACTCCTGTCTCACTTTTCTCCAAAATGCAACTTGAGGCGTTTCTGTTGAAATCGGTCTTTAGTGATGTAGCGTTGATCTGTACGAAAATTAAAGAACTACACTTCAAGCAAGTATGGCGTCTCCTGAAAAATCTGAACCCCCCCAAAAGCGCTAGTCTGAGGTCAATATTTCGAAAACAGATGTCCATTGAAAATATTTTGGTATAAAGGTAGCTGAGAGGGACTTGGCTATCCACAGATGAGTTTGACTAACTTGCACAAATTACTCTGGATCAGCGCTCATTGGTGCGAGTCAATCTTTGATTCCAGGGACTGTTTTCGATCTCTACAAAAACTATGATCAGGACTTCGCATTTTTAAGAAGATAATAAGGGCTGCACACAATCATAGCCTGTATTGTGGTGAATTTGACTTGAATTGATTTTTTGTGAAAATCAGAAATATTTCGATGGTCAAAGTGCAAAACATGTATCTCCATTTGCAACATGGCAGACTCATTGACATACTTTATTCCTTCTTTGGAGAACTAGTCAACGAAATTTCTTGAGAGCTTCTTGGATTTTTCTTCTCAGCTAGCTAAATATTTTATAAAAATTTCAAGCTATAAAGTTAGCTTTTTTCTCTTCAAAAAAACTAAAATGAGGGAGGAAATTTTGAAAGATCGCAATGGAGATATAAAGTTTCGATACAAGCCCATCGGTTTGATTGTAAGTTAATTGTTTCTCTGGTCAACGTCAGTGCCCCTTCAAACCAGCAGAAATAAGATGATATGGAATGGGATGAACAAATTGATAGAGCACTAAAATAAGTCTGGTTGTTCAAATTTGTTACAAACAAGAAGTAGTTAATTTTCACTTCCAAAAATCACTTTTAAGGATGGGGAAGTCAAATGAAAAAAGAAACTTTGGAATTGAAATGAACGTTTGAACAAGAATAAAAAAAAACAGACGCTCTTGAGCATTAGAGATACTTGGTACTTGGAAATGTAGGAAGAAAAAGTGCAAATTTTTTATCAGCAGTACAGCTAACAGTAATAGTGCCATCTCCACCAGCAAAATTAGAAAAAAAAGTGTTCCATAGTTTGCTTTCCACTGACCAAATGGCACATGGAAAGATTGGAATCAAGTGATCAGTAATGATCCTAAGGATGTTACATCAAGAGAGAATTACTGAAAATAGCAGATTTTGAATTGAGATGATTTTGGCGGCAGATGGTCTGGTCATAAAATTTTGAGAATTTTAGAGTAAAACTTTACTGGCCTAAATTATGAGCATCTTCTGGCAAATTTTAAAAGTTATGAATTTGGACAAAATTCACTTACTTCCGTCACTTCAGGAGCCTTCCATTGTTGCAAAACAAACAAATTTTGTACATAAAATATACACTATGATTACACTAACAATATAAAAATTAGTGAAATAATAAGCAACGTCAAATGACAGCAGTAGTTCAAAAGTGGAACAAGTGAGATTAAAATGAATAAATTGGTGATATAAGTTCATGCAATCAACTGTGAACATTTCCGTAGCCCTAGGGAAACTTCTATCTTTTGCACAAACGCCAACTCAGAGTGCTTTCTAGAATTTTGCTAATTAGATCACTACCGAAACACACAATAGTAACACGCCTAAAGGAGAAAATTGATGTCTCATTATAATGATGTTTAAATATATTAAGCGTTACCTAGGTTCCTTTCATGTTTTATTTTTTCAATAAAAAAAATGATCATCATTCTCACTTGAAATTTTGTGCTCATCATACATAAGCCAAGTGTAATGTACAGAGAGTTTAGATGAATTCTCTTTCTTGGTTCGCTGTTTAGAACGTAAAATTTGAGAGGAAATCGGGCAACATGAAACGCAGTTAGGCTGCTTTCCATTAAATCCGCTCAAAAGTAAGAAAAAGGATGAACATTCGAAACATTACATCCGTATAAACAAATTTTCACCAAATTCAAGTCTTCATAAAATTATTGCGAGATCAAAACTTTCATTGACCTGCAGCATAGGGGCTTCTCATCAATTACATAGCATTAAATTTCAGATTTTTTCACACCCTCTTTAACCTCTTTTCTAACGCTTATGTGACGTAGATCTTAGTCTTTCAACACGTAAAAACAAAGCGGAGAGCACTCTTTGATCCATCTCCAGGAGCATTATGTATTTTATGAAAGGCCCCAAAGACAGTGTATGGTTTTTTCACCTGGGCTCTTCATTCTAACTATTCTTACTCCCTTTTAAAACACAACTCATTTCCCACCAAGAATCCTTTTTTCTCCCATGGGACAAGATACATTTTCAATAAGTCAACCAAATAAATTCAACGGATGAGCATGCAAAGCAAATGTAGAAATCTATTCTGAAACTTAAAAGTTTTGACCTAAAAGAAAAACTTACAGCATGAACATCTTTGTTTTTCACGCGAGCTTTCTCCAGATTGCGGTTGGCATTTTCATAATTGGCTAGACACCTCAGTCGTCGGTAGAGCAGTCGCTTAGCAGCAAATGAGTCACCCATGTAATAGCGTAATGTGTCTGACAACTTCAGATCTTCATCTGAAGCTACGATCCGCTCGACTTTCTAAAATTAATTTTTTTGGTAAAAATTAAATACAGAGCAATTTGCAAACATAAACTAAACTTTAAGAATGTATTAAAAGAGTTACGCCTTAGAGAAGTTTTTCAATTCTGCTCATCATAATTTTGCAATGTTATAAACCAAAACATGATTTTGTAGTCTCCCTATCGAAATGATATTAACAAAACTGATTGACACTTTGCTTGCCTAAAGCATGTACATATATTTTCATCTACTATTCCATTGTGAGCCGAAGACATGTGTTAAAGTTTTTAAATCTTTCCGCACAATTATGAGCGTCAATGTTTTAAAACAAATCTTTTTAATATAAAGGGAGTAACTAGAAGGGGGCATTTATTCTGCATCTTAATCATTAGATTCATCGCAAATGTCCTATGGTCGTATCCTAAAGTAGTCTGTAGTGGCTTGTTTGAATAGGTTTGGTAAGATTAGTTGAGCTGTAATTATGTTAGAATTCATAGAAGATCACATGAAGCTAGTTCAAACTAATGTAGACATTTTGTGTGATATATTGTGCTTAAAAGTTAAATTTCAACTTCCCTCAATTGAATTGTATTTTTTAGTTGAAATATACCCTTTTCCGCTTTATACTATTTCCCGCAGAAATTTTGGGCCTGGACCCAGCACTGTTCAACCTTTCTGCAGGTAGGAGAATTCGGAACGAATTTTTCGGTTATTTGAGGAAGGGTCTGAGACCTCTGGCATGCCTTGTGATAAAAGGAAATAACTGTCCCTTCCTCATGTTTTGACAAAGTTATGGGAAACCTTTTTATAAAAAATCAGAGGGGATGTCCCTTTGGCTTCAGTAATTTCAGCGTTATTTTTGCAAACTAACGGTTCATTAAAAACAGATGGATTTTGCTTACCCTGGCAGTTTCAAATGTTTCAGCAAGCTTATTTAGGAACTTATCCAGATCTCGGTGCTCAGTGGTTGCTAGGCATACCAGTGCAGAGGTAATTTTCATGTAGGAGTCCGCTACATCTGAAATAAAAATCGAGCAGCGAAAGCTTCTTAAAATTTTATTCTGACGGAGAATCTTATCATTATGTCAAGGACAAGCGATTTCCTGGCAAGGTGATTTTTATCAGCTGAAGATGTAGAGACAACAAATTGGATGTACGGATGTACAATTGGCACATGTTTCTTGGAGATGGCCTGGCTTTTCATCGAGGCGAATCATTTTGTAGTTATATTATACTGCCGTAAAGACGGCAGAGAGTTGCTAAGGTTCTTATAAGTTTACAAACTATTATTTTTAAGTTATGTTTGTTGCGCTGTACACACTTCTCTTATGCCTGTGAATGATTGCTAGGAAAGCATTAGATGAGGCAAGCCTCAATAAACATTGAATAACAAATAATATAAGTTAAACAAGATAGTACCTAAATATTATTTTATAAATAAAACACTAGTTTTTAAAGAAAGAAAGAGAAAAAAATCAATGAAGAGCTCAGGAAAACTAGACCGAGTTGAATAAAAGCACACCAAGTCTCACTCAGAAAAATATACATATAGTTAGGGGTGGTTTTGAATTCTCCTGTCGAACATTCAAAGCCCAGAAAAAATATTTAACATGAAATTAGTTTTTAAACTTAGTCTTTGACATTCAGTCTTATGAGGGATAAAACTTAAAACCTCTTATTCTCCTCTTTCAATCTCACCTCAGTTCAAACTTAATATGACTCGGTACAATTCTGTTACACTGGGTCCAACTGTGCACTGCTGGTGCACTGCTGAAGAGCAAAAAACAATTTCATAACTTTCAAGTTTTCCCACTTTTTTATTCATGTGCCACTGCTGAGACTAACCCACTCAGATTTTGTAAAGTTTATTTTTTTTTGTATAAAAAGAATTCCATGCAGGCAATGCCTTTCATCGCACTTTTGGGTCCGAGTTTGAAACCATGGTAAGGCCATTTGTTTTTTGAAAATTCCTTAACTTCATTAATGTAGAGTATTAATGATTTTCATAACTTCTGCTACTACCTTTGTGTTTGTTGGTCATTCTATCAGCTTTGGCTACAGCATCTTTTAAATGTGAGTGGTAAGTGATTAAGAAGTTTTTCTCTGTGTCAAAAAATTCGTAGATATCTTTTACGGTAGCTGAGGCAAGAAATTCATCAGTTGTTTTGGATATTGACTTCACCCAATCCTGGAAAAAAACAATAAATACATTAAACTTGTTTGATATATTATCAAATATTTAATGACTGAATTGCAATCTACTCTGACAACTAATTACGATAGAACTCCGGTTATCCTCGGTGATTGGGACCAGAGGTACTGCACATAATCTTAATTTGTGAACTGAGAAAGAACCTTATAATAGGTAGAATTTTTTTGTAAGAAGTGCAGTGCTTGAGTTATGACCGCCTGGAAAATTGGGGAAAAAAGTGGTTTGAGGAAAGAGATCAAATTACCTTTGATCGTCAAGATTTTTATTACATGTTTCACCACCTTTTTCACCCTCTTTTTATCCAAGAAAACAAAATAACAATTTGATGATTGCAGAAAATCCAAACCACAAATAGCCAGGATTCTACTGTATATTCAAGGATGATCAATATTTTCTGTGAATCTATAATTTGACTGTTTTCAAAGATTATTATTTCACTTTGATTATATTTGTTTTTTCAGTGTTAGAAAAATAGAGGTTATCAATGCCCCCTTAAGTGATTAAAACAGCCTAATTGTTATACTTTCAATCGTATGATCATCAAATGTATAAAGGAGCAAGAAGGATTTGAAGAACAAAGAATGGACAGAGAAATATGGCGTCCCAACTAACCCTTGGATGATCTTCTTAACTTTCCCTGACCTTTTTTTCCTGATCAAAAGAAACACAAAAATAAACAAAGGTCAGTGCAAAGTACCATTGCGGAATTGGAAGGGACTTATACTTAAAGCTAAGAGAAAAATTTACTGCACACCGTGAGAGAGCTCTGTAGTGCTGAAAATTGAGGTGCTGGGATTTAGATGACAAATCACAATGTTGCATGGAAGTTTACGACTCTCCATGTTGTGCGTTTTCTCTCCCTAACCATTTTCATTTCCCTGACTTTCCAAGTTTTCTTGGTTGCTAGACACCCTACATTTGACATGGATCAGCAGAACTGCTTATTTTTAAAATTTACCTCAAGCTTTTCATATTTATTTTTCATACGGACAGCTAGATCAGCCTCGTATTCCAGGAATACCCTGAAGTTATGATCATTGCGGAAGACTGGATGTTGAGCTAGACGACATAAGAATACTTCATGCATTGCTACTGTTTTCTTGAATGTTGCCAGGTATTCGCTGTAAATCAGAAAAGGGAACTCAAATTACAACCGAGCAGGAAGAGATGTTAGATCAGCGGGACCACTTCTAACTGGACACTTTCAATTTTCAAACAAGTACTTACAAATACCTCTGTGGGTGAGAGTAAATGACATAAATGACGATTCGACAATGAAACTGCAGAAACTTATATCTTTTTTTTGGCATTGCTGACTTTAGTTTCTGAATAGAAAACTACTCAACATCATTTCTTGAAAACTTTGGTAATTCTTCTTGTTTATGAGAGGAGTATCAATAAATATTTCATGCCATGTTGCTGGTTTGGTCTTCTTTTAAAGAATAAAGCAGAAGTAGCAATTTTTAGACACTGCAATCAATAAACGCGTTTATGCAAGTTCACCATCAAATTGCTCTCTTCTGTGTTCAGCATATTGTAACAGTATCTTTCATGAACATCTTATAAGAACAATGAGAGTTTTTCTGAAAATGTTAATTAAGAGTACTAGAAACAGAAAAATTGCTAACATTTGTCCTGTATGGAAAGTCTCCTGCTGCTAGGCAAATGGACACCTATAATGACGTTCTTCCTTTTAAGATCTACGGTTTGACCTGAGAGCTTTTAATGCCATACCACAAACAGGAATTTATAGGGTTTTATGTTAGCAGATTATTTTAATTGTATTTCTCTCAATTTTTCTCTATTTCTGGGGGAGCTGTGATTCAATAAAACTTTTAAGAGTCCTAATATTCACTGAAGTGAATCGGTAAGATCTACTAATATGGTAAAATAACAACGCAGAATAATTCAAAGGAAGTATCTACACCTAGAATATTAAAATTTCTGAAAAATGAAATCTACTTCATAAATATAAGATTTATTTTGACCCTCTCTTGTATTTAGATAAGCCACAAACGAAAGACAAGTCAATATAGCTCATCATTTATTAGGTAAAAGAAATTGTTGTTAATTATGCAAGGTGGATAATAGAATGAAATGAAATACTGACGCTTCAAGCTCCCGCTTCATTTTTTCATGTTCCTCTTTGGTCATGGTCCCTTCTCCTTCGCTAAGCTTGTGGAGCTTTTCTCTGGAGGCGCCAAAATCAGGTCGAGGTGGAGCTGGTGGAATCTGAAGAAAAGTCACAATTGTCAGCTATTCTTTACTACAAAATATTTGAAATTCTTGATGTAAACCATGCACACTGCAGGTTTGAAACAATGCAATTTTTCATAACCTATGAATTATTTTCAGTGCAGTATATTATATAAACACTGAGCAGCAGAGGCAAACTACATATGGCTTTCTGGATGAACGGATATTACAATTGGAAAATGTATTTTTTTGGTGAAATTTGTGGCACTAATATTTTTGTTCTTCCGTTCCCTTCAACAATTTGATTTAAAATTATTTTAATATAGGTAAGCTCTTTTTCTTGTCTCATGCCTTACCGGAAATATGGTTCCAGGTCTTAATTTCTAGCATTTTATTATTGTATCACCAACTGATAATGACTGAGTAACAGGTTAAAATGCCTCCTGCTTTATTCCTTTGAAATTTTGACCATATTCCCAGACAGATTTTGGCAAAATCTTTGAATCTTGTCATTAGGGCGCCTTCTTGAAGTGCTGTGGTGGCGTAAGCGTTGCTGCTTTAAAATTTGATCAGAAAATACCCAGTCAAGTCATATCTATTCCAAGAAAAGAGAGATACTTGGACAAAGTTCTTACAATGGTTGTTGCACACAAGAATTCACCTCGTACATCACGTGTTTTCAGCCTCATTTCCTGTTCTTCTAGATTTTGTTCTTTACTTTTGCTTTGTTTCATTATTGGAGGCTGGTGTGTAAAAATTTAAATTTTATTTTACAATTCTTTTAATAAAAGTATAAAGTGAGATTGAACGCTAAATAGGTGCCAAGGTGAAACTGTTGAGATTGAGAAAACCAATATAACTTACTATGTAGCCGGCATATTCTTCATTTTCCTCGAATCGATCATGAAGCCATACAAACTCCTCATGCTGACGAGTTGCCGTGAATTCAGTTTTTGCAAAGTCTGGCAGTGTAGTCTGTAAGAAATGGGTAAAAAATAAGGACAAGATAAAAAGAGAAAAAAGAATCAAGCAGTTTTCATGAAAAAAATATTTACAAATAGGGTTGAACCGTTGAGGGAACAATTTATTCTTTGAAGCATGATTTCTTATAAGAAACAAATCTGCACCTCTGTTTCTCCTCACGATAGTTAGACTCAGGGATGTAGAAAGTTCTTGGCTTTCTCATTTTAAAAATTCCTTTTTCCTTGGGAATTTTGACTGTTTCAAGACTCTGTAAGTGATACTTAATTGCTGTGATGTTACGGGTGACACATGATTGCTTGCGTAACTCTGCAAAAAAAACCAAATTTGACTGGCCTTCCCATTTTTACACGTTACCCATCACGCCTCATATGGGCTTGTGGTCAGGAAGTTTTTGCACCTCTGCTTGTACTGAAAAATAGACATGAAAAAACAAAATACTTTTTGACACTTTAGCTGATAAGCTACTGAGTAAAATGAGCTAAACTAGCATTTTTCTTTTGATGGCATTTGGAGGATCAAATTGATCATGCTCTTGAAAAATGAAAGAAGAAAGAATGTAAAACAGTGGTCAATCACCGAGAAAACTTTCCAAAATCTTCAAATTCCAACAAATTTATTTTTCAAGAGATAAGGACTCCTTAAAAGGACTTCTTAAATGGTATTGTCAGGCTCAAGGCCCTCGCAATATGCTTTGATATGCTAGTAAAAATGAAGAAGTAACTGCGGCACGATTGTTTATTTGTTGAATGTTTCTAGAGGCACGAAAAATTGATCAAAGGTGTGTCTATAAGATAATACCTTGGTATGAACAGTAAACTTTATTTTATCAGCTTCACTAAGGGCATCAGATATGTCAACAACTAGTGAGTTATCGGTCAGATCAACGGTTTCAGATCTTCCAGCCTGAAAATGAAAGAAATTCGCAAGTTAGGCAGATTTTTGCAAACAAATGGGAAGGGGGGAGGGGAGGGTGTAAATTCTCTAATTATTTGGAATATTTCGAGGATGAGATTCACATGAAAGTTATGATAGGAGTTCTCATCAGTAGCAACTCTTGACCGAGATAATTTGTGAAAATATTTAACTTGAGATACTGTGCAGGGAAAAACCACATTCCCCGGACAACATCAAAGGACTTTCGTATGCTTTGATACCTTATAAAGAGGTGCTGCGACAGCAAAAATATTTAAATTTTAAAAAAGATGGAAAACGACTTTTCATTATTGACAGCATTGACGTAAGACGTAACATTCATAAGACGTAACATTCATAAGACGTGACAGTCTTTAGACTTTTGAAATGCCAAAGCGAAATTCTACTAGCATCACAGCTATCGGAAATTACATGAAACCAACTCGATGTGATGTATCAGATACCTAATGCTGTCAATTTTTAGTTCAACCAACGCTCCAGCAGCCACTAAATCACATAAACAAGTAAATGAAAATTTGTTGACTATCTAGGAATAGGTTTTTTCCATATTTTTTGGATGATATGAACATCTGGTCGAAGGATAAATTGATAGGTACTGACATACCTTTTTCACGGTGGTTTCACCATTCAGTGGCTCTTCTTCCAAGAATTTATCCTGTGAACAAATAGTTTTGTTAGATGACAGATAAGTAATAGCAATCATAATCTATACAGGAGCAGTATCTACATCCCTAATTTCATCTAAAGCCTATCCAAGAGTTTGTAGGTAGAGCTCCCTCATTATTGTCGGATCTAAAGTCAATCTGCAACTAGCCCCAAATTTGCACCACTCAACAGATTATTAAATGAATACAGATGGCTCTGCTGTTGAGTGTTGGTGTGAGCAAAACTTGACTTTGGTCTCAATGTGTGATAGGCGAGCGGCAAGTGCAGGTTAAGATAGTTTTTAACTCGTAAAATCAACCAAAAGGCCTACAGAAGTTATTAAATACAACAGAGCTCCGCGAAATTTCAAAACATATTGAGTTCCATTCTACAAATACTGACTTTAAGAAAAGCGATCCTACCCAATACTAAGAGAGCGCAGGTAACTTGGGGAAACAAGCGCTTGTTCAGGCAACCTGTAAAACTACAGCTATGCGAAATGTTGGAAGGTTTTAATGTAAGTTAGGAACAGAGTAAACTTCGTTTTGCAACATGAGTTGAGGAAACATGTTTCAGGCAAAATGAATAAAGCCTCCAAGCCTCTTTGTATTGCACTCTAAGATGCTCCAAGTTTACGATAGGTTTACGTCTCAAGTCGGCAGATCCTGGGGTGAAAATATAAATAAATAGAGGAGTCATAACTTTGAGACTGCTCAGTAATGAGATAGTGACAATAGCCTGAAAAATTTAAATAGGATTGACGGAATGAAAAGGGGAGAAAAGGCGAGGAAAAACACATTGAATACTGATGTGGTTGATTTGATCAAAGCTTACCATTTCCTCTGCAAAATTTCAGGGTCAGTAAAAAGCCGGTGTACAGACGTTGATCGAAAGAGAAAAAAAATTGAGAGAACTGATTACCATTAATGAGGATAAATTTAAAAAAATATAGGTGCGATAAAGAAAAGAAACTGTTACCGACCAATTACCGACTCAACGACTCAACTATCTTATCAGAAATGATTACAGGCAGGCATAACCTAACAAACCTGGAAAGTAAACAGACGTTTTTCGAAATGATAGTACTTCTGCTCATACGGGTCCTATGTTTGTAGCATCGAGATAGAAAAGCGGCAACTATGAATTTTCACCTATAGTCTGTCCCAGATAGGAAGAGCGCTGGAAAATCAGAATAATTAGCACCATTTGGCGGGTTGGAGGTACCTCAACCCTTGTTACCTGTCATCTAGTCGCCTCTCAAATGCGTCGCACAGAGGGCCACAAGCCACCTCGAGGCAACGCACACTCCCTTCGCATCTTTCCGCGATGGTTTTCCCCGAGGCCCAGGAGCGGATTCTCGGCGTAAGACGCCGACGCGCCGCGGAGCTCATAACCAACCCTCTGTACGGTGCGGGGTTTGCTCGGTGATTAGTCGGACACAATAGAACGAACGATACCTTGCTTCTACATAGTGCAAATTATTCTGATTTTCCAGCGCTCTTCCTATCTGGGACAGACTATACCAGAATGTTTCAACTCAAAATCGAGGAGCTTTCCGGAAAAAGGGCGCATACCGATAAATCGCATGTGAGAAAAACGCATTTGAAGTTTTCATTATTACTTTCTGACAAAGATGGTGACTTACATCGGAACCTGGACACTTGAACTTCCCTTCATAACGAACGAACGAAAAAATTATGAAAGAACAAAAATAAATGTGGTTTAATAATTTTAACTTCCGCCGCCGCGCCCACCGCACGGTGTTTGGCGCAATGCGTGAAGTATTGATGCGCTATGCGTTTCACGCCGCGCCGACCGCTGCGCTGCTGACCGCACTGTTTGACGCAATGCGTGAAGTATTCGTGCAGTCTTTTAGGCGCTATGCGTTTCATGTCGACCGCCACGCCGAGGGCTTCTCTTTTTCATCTCACAATTGTCAGTCCTCGTCATCATTGCTCTTGTCAGTCCTAGTCATCATTGCTCTCTGCGCCGCTCCGCTTCAGGTCAAATTTCTCGACTCGCGAAATTTTTCGCTCTTAACTCGACTAATTACCTTAAATAAGGCGCTGTCCCTTGTATCATCAAAAGACGACAAAATTAGAAATTACAATACTTTTACTTTTAGGAAATGAGAGATTTTGTCGCCTTTGCTCGTTTGTAGTTTATTTTCTGAATCAGATTTTTCTCTCTCTTCTTTTGATACAGACCTACATTCAAAAAGATTGCAAAATTTGCCGCCCCCTACATTTTACCGCCATGGGCCGCGGCCCATATGGCCACCCCCTTAATCCGGCCCTGCCTGGGGTGAGTAAAAACCATTGGTAAAACTTAATTACACTAAACTTATTATTTTTACTGTCGTAGGAGGAATTTTTTAAAATTTTCCGTTATGTGCCCCTTTTCCGGAAATGGACCAGTGGTCATAGGTTTTGGTTTTTTAAACCGTACTTTTAGGACTTGAATGAGTTTCAAAAGAAAAATAAAGTTTATTTATCCCTTCTGCACGATAAAAAATGTAAATAAAACATATCGACGGTGCAAGTCGGCAATCACATAACTCGTTTGCGGTGTCTGAAAATCTCCGCAACTATGTTATTTTTTTAAAGGAGAACAAATGGACGTGATTCCTTGAAGTTTTTGCAGAATTTTCCTCGCACATAGAAGAAAAATCACGGCAGTTTTAAAGAATTACCGTTGAGTAGTTTTCCGTTTAACAAATAAAGTATGACAGGAAGTCTGCGACGTCGCAAACCGAGTTATGTGATTGCCGACTTTCACCGTCGATCTATAAAATATCAAAACTTAACTTCTTTTAACTCCTTACCTCCGCGAAAGGAAACATTGACAATGTCGTCACGGTAACAATCAGTGCATAATAGTTATTTCATTGGTGCAATTGGCAAAGCTGGAATGAAGTCAAGATGTGAGACAAATAATCAAAGCTCCTTCATATTTCAGATGGTATCGCACGCGCCGAATACCAAGCGAATTTCATGATAAAGTCTGGATGCAACCATTCGGGCTCCACGGACGTCCGTGTTACATACGTATAAAAGTGAAGGCGTTTCGATTCTCCAAGCACTCAACGCTCCACCCGCCCCGCCGCCCGTGGCTCGGCTATGCAACGGCCGGCAATAATGCGTGGATCCAAAAAAGACAGAGCGCCTTCAATTCTTCGTACATACTAAAAATACTTATTTAAGGCACGAATAGTTGCTCTACAATTCATGCGTGGCACAAAGCACATCGCGATCATCAACACTGAAGCAAAAAAAAAAAAAAAAAAAAAAAAAAAAAAAAAAAAAAAAAAAAATACTTACATTCTACGCATTACCTATGTTTTTCGTGACTAGGAGATGTATTTTTAGTGTAAACGAGGAATTGAAACTTTTAATAAAATCAGGGAGGAGGATTCCTGGGAGGAGACGAAAGGGACCTTCACCCCCCGGTGAAGGGATGGCGACAGGGGTTTTTAGAAGAGATAAGGGAGTGCCAACTCTCTGATGGATTGTTGGAGGACCGAGGACCGAGTTTTGTGGCGGTTAGGCGTCGCAGAGCAATAGAGAGCGCTGTGAGAGCGACTCTTATGTATGTAAATAAAATTAGCTTTTGATTATTCCATAAAAATCGAAAGGCAATGTTGATGTGTTTGCCTCTTAAAAATTAAGATCTTGTAAAAATTTTGAAACGTTGCAAATTATCACGTAATATTGAGGTTAAGTTATCGGATAATCGTTTGCTTCCTCCTCCACCAGGGCTGTAATGTGACAATAATTACCCGCGAGTTGGAACAACTTAATTACTTATTACTTATTTGAGTGAAAATAAAAAATTATATGGAATTCAATAAATGTCTATGACGCAACGCAAGAGGAAGATAGAGGCAGATGGAAAAATTACATTTCACTTTCAAACCATCATCATAATGTCACACTTCATCACTGTCAAAGAGTGTTTAATACCTAAATACTATGAATGACTTCCAGGAACTTGCGTATGACTACTGGCAGTGGAAAAACAATGTGAATCGTTTGACATCTCAAAACATAAATCAAGTAAAACTATGTATATTTAAACCCTGTTTTGATTGCAATGTTTGAAATCTCCCCTCTTATTCTGAATTAATTGGTCTCTCCCAAGAAAAATGAAGAAATTTTACTACTCAAAGTTTTCACATAAAATACCTGTGATTCCAAAAGAATTCGAGGGAGAGGGTACATCAATGAGACGTCAAAAAAATGACGTTGATTCTAATTTTCCAATCACATAAGAGATATTAAAGGTGAGTTTGCAACGTCGTAAACCAACATGAGGGCGGGCGCAGGTGCTACTATTTTAACATTGATATGCACGCGTTGGAGCAAGTGTACAATGAGAAGCGTTTTACATACGAAAATCAAGTTACATTAAAAAAAGAAGAAGAAAAAAAAAACATTATCAGTTTAAGATACTTTTGAGCTCGTTTCGACGTGTATATACTTTCTCCTGCCAAAATTTTCAAGTCCGCGAAAAATTTAGTATACTTAAATTTGACTCGCAATTTTTTTTTTTTTATACAGATTATGAAGAACTAAAACTTGAAATCTATTTTTCTCCCTTTTAAACCGATGCCACTTATCTGTTGAAATGCTGATCATGATGGATTGTATCGTGTGAGAAACACAGTGTTCTCGACTTGTGCAATGAAAATTGCGTGCATTAGATTTGAAGGCGGTTTGTCGCCATCAACGAATGAATACATGGTAGGATTCCAACTTTCTCTCGATCTAATCGCTCTCATTTCAAATTAGTTAGACTAACTCGGCGCATCTGGATACTTTTCCAATTTTCGTCTAGTATTCACCGATTTTCTTTGCACAAGTATGTGTAACTCGTGGGAAAGCTCAGTGCTGATGGGAAAAAAACTTTGCGATGTACAAGATGAATTAACATATACGTTTATAATATTTCAGTCTTCCGCAGGTATAAATTTTTTTCCAAAGACTCATTTTCAGGGTAAGTCGCACAGGTTGCATTCAAAATGCTCCTACTATCAAGTGTAAAACACATGTCACACTGGTCTGCACAAGTACAGCGGAGAGCTACCAGGACTCTGCGTTCGATGCTAACTTTTGCAAATTTACCAATGTTAAAAACAGAATCATATTTCTCTCGAACCATTCTACTCAACGTATCAATGGAAGTCTCATTTCGCTCTAATTCGATCACCACGCCCTCATTCCTCAAATTTACAAGAGCCAAAGCGACCACCTTCCCATTCTCCTTGATAGAGTTTTCATACTCGACGATTTTTACTTTACCCGAACTCATTAACTTATTCACACAATAATGTACAGGGAACCTCAAATGAGTCCCTTCTGCAGATTTGCCCAGAGAAAATTCCCGCACTGACTTCATCACTTCTCGCAGCGACGCTTCGCTGAGGTTATTCAGGGCCGCCCCTAAGACGTCTACTTTTTCAGGTGTAATCCTGTAGGAATACAAGGGAAACTGACTCGCAAAGAGCGTCCTGTACAGGATGTGTTTAGTTTCGAGGTTTGCTGGCACGATCTTAATGCGGACGCTCCTCGGGGTTGCGCGGGTCGTGTTGAGGAGTTCTAACCCTCTCGCGATGGTGAAGTAACCGGACTCCAGAAGATACTGGAAGACGTAATCCATTCCGGAGTCCGTCAGCCTGAAGCTAGCAGCAAATTCAGCGTTCTCTCCGATCTGTCGACTCAAGTCCAAGATCCGGTTGACACCTACTCCGGTTCTCTCGAGTGCGATGTCGATTTCCGCGTTTTCCATGACCGACAGGAGGATTTTCTCGCCAAACACCGGCTCGGAAAACAGCACGTCGAACGTGGAGTCCCGCCCTGAGACCTTGAAGTATCCGTCACTCACGCCTGAGAAAAACAAGCAGAATCAGCAAGAGAAACCATGTCCTCTCGGACTTAAATAAATGTGACCGTCCCCCAATAATTGAGAAACGGCTGTGCACGAGAACATAATTTTCGGTAGAACGATTTGTATTTAGTTGTGTCGAAAAAATTAAGTTTAATAATGCGATGAAAACCTCTGTGTAGTGTCTTAAAGAATAATCTGCCGACGATTTAGTTTGTTTTAATGTCAATATAGGGCGTAAGGTTGCACATACAAGTTATCTGATAGTTTTGCGTCTCAAACATGGCAGGCTAGAATCTCATAAATGCCTGATTCTAGGTTTTAAATCTTTGATTTTTGGACAGAAAACGTAAAATTGTCACCTTTTTGACTATTTTGAAGGTTTTTTTTTGCTATACTTTTTTTTACTCTTTTATACTTCGGTATCAATAATTCAATTTTGATTTTTTATGGACTGATGTCCTCTCTCCGTTAAACGGTCACAAATAAATAAATATGAATAAATGAAGATTTATTTTGCAATTAAGTATTTACACGGAGAAAAAAAACACCGTTATTCTACGGCTATAACACGGGTGGGTTTTGATGATTGTAATGATGAGCACGGTGATGCTCCCGAGTCTACAGTGATATTACTGTGAGGAAAATAATTCTACTACGAGCATGGTTATCCTACTATGCTAATCAATAGTCTTAATAAAGTCCACGGTTCTACTACCGGTGGAATCCCGTGTGACATTATAACGGCGTAACCGCAGAATAACCGTGTTTTTTTTTTCAATTTATACCCAAAAGACACCTCTTAACTTGACAGAATACCTATACAAACCGAGGTCACTGAGCTTCGATCCTCTGATCGTGGAGGTTTGGATTTTTGCGCTCTAATAAAAACATGGAAAAAAAGCAAAGGAAACGACGCGCGATGATGCCGGCGCAGAGATACAACTATTCGTGCTTGATGGATGTCCGTGTTGCATCTGCAGAATTAAACGCGCGATGGTGCAAGCCGTGAATTCGCGATGCTCCGCTCAATGCCTTCAACGAAGTGTCTCTCAGATTCGGGAAAAAAGTTAAAATTCGAGGCTCGCGCACATCTCTCTTATTTTCGGCTTTGTTAACACTCAATTTTGTTCTCTTTTTTTTCAGTTTGAAGTCTGATTCTTTTTTTAAGATGTATTTGTAGACCTATATTTGGACTATTTCTTTTAATATAGTTAAAATAACTTCCTTTATTTTTGAATGTATTATGCTTGATTCAAATATAATTATTAGATAAATTCCTGCTGAACATGAGCAAAATTTACAAAACTACTTTAAAAAAAAGGTTAAAATTACCACTACCTTTACCCTCGATGCAGTGCAAAATCGAGGCGGCGTTGAGCACGCGACCGATTCGAGGGCTCATGACCCGATATCCGGAATAGAACTCCACGATTGAATCTCTGTCGGATGCCATGCCGTAGCTACCGAGGAGTGTTCCCACTTCGCTGTCCGAGAAACCGAAATAGCGTGGGATTCGTTCATCGGCGAAGAAGTGGACATGTGGTATGTGATCGGCCAAGGAGGCGACTGCACCTCCGAGGTTCAGCACGCCCACGCAAAGGGCGCGAAGCACAGCCTGATGTTTGGTAAGCGCTTCCACAACTTTGTGCACCTCCCAAAACACGAGCCCGGAATCTGTTTTGGTAACGTTACCCGACATCAAGGCGTGCAATATTGCATCGTACTCGTCGATCAGAACTATGAATTTCTTGTTGAAACAACTCCACAGGCCATTCAGGAACTTTGAGACGTGTTCGACTCTCCTCATATCGAATTCACTGAGACTCAGCCCCATGGTTTCGTATACATCAACCAAGGATTTGATCTCTCGACAGTTTGGACTCTCGGGGATTTTAAAACTCTTAAAAACCGTGCCGACGATTTCAAGCAGTCTTGCCTCGAATGAACTGATATCATGGATGAATTTCAAAGGGTGTAAATTCACAAAAATAACGCAGTATCGTTGGAAGTGCTTCTCGAAAAAGTCCTCGTGCTGGTAAATCTTTAAGGCAGTCTGAATGCCATCAAATCTGCAAGGTGCTTTGAAGAAGTCTCGTATTTTTGTGATTTTTGGGTCGATATAGGTGCCGTTGTTATGAAATTGGGCTGTGAAAAACGTGCGCATCATACTGAGGAGAGTGCTTTTTCCCAGGCCCGACGGACCGGTAATGTAGAGGTCTTTCCCTTCTGAGATAAACCATCGAAGGAACAACGATTTATCGACAAACTGTCTCGATCCAAGTATTTCGGTAAACTCTGATGTCTTCACAATAGTGTTGGCACTCTTCTCGCTCTCAATGGCCTGCTCTTTTTTGTTTTTTGATTCTGCATATTCGGTGACCTGAAAATAGGAACGAAAAATTGATGATAGTTAAAGTAGCGGTGTCTATTGCACATAATATGCTATAGAGGCAATACTTTTCCGATGAAAGGTGGAAGTGAATTGTGTGTAATATCAGGGGGTTCACTCCCCAAAGGCTCTACGGCCCAGCCCCTGTCGGCGCTTTGCGTCGAAAAGTCAACTTACAAACCAGCCCCAGCAAGTTATAAGTTATTTCGATAACTAGCCTCACGGATCGATCAGTTTTGCCTACCCTCTTGATTGAAGGCGAATCGATCGATGAAAATCCTATCCTGCTATTAAGAGAACCAGTTAATGCCGAAGCAATCTGTCAACCATGATTTCCGGTAAAATGTAAACATTCTTCAGTAAGATTAGACCTATCACCTGCAATTTCCACATTGAATTTGTGATTGCGTAAAATGACACACATGTGAAGACTAGCAGTATTCGGTTTTTTTTTCTGATGGGAAGAGGAGCTAGAAATTCTATTAAAGTACTTCACTCAAGTTAAGGTGCAATAAGTTATGCTTTCGCAAATATTTTTTGAAACTTTCCTATTTTTATGCTGTTCTGCTTCATTTCAAGTTGGGACAGAGGTGTTGACACCGCGCCTTATCAATTCGTGCTCATTTTTGATTTTCTGCGGAACAGAAATTACCGTTTCAAAGGAAATGTAGTTTAGAAAGCAGAGCCCAAAATCTACCCAATGGCTATGATTTGAAACGTTAACATCATTATCATCGATCTGAGAAGCAATTATAACTAACTTTCGTCCATTTTGAATCAGGCTTTGCCAAACCTTCATAACATTTAAATAATGTAATTTTCAAATTAACGCACTTACTTACCTTGATGGCTGAGACGACTGATATCAAAAATTCGATTTCAATTGACAACTTCATTATTTATTCGATATTAATGACGCAAAATGATGAGGAAAACAAGTTTACTTACTTATCTTCTTTTGTGTCTTCACTTTTTCAGCATTGTTCTAGCGCCACACCATATTTTCAAACATCTAAACCTCCTTCTCTCATAGTTAGAATACATTGTAATATGATGATTCGAAGTCATATGTGCTTCATAGGAGGTCTGTGGCATCAATTAAACTGCACGATTTAACATATCTGTGCTTAAGTTTAACACACATCATGTTTTTTGGCTACCTTTTATAACTTTTTTTTTTTTTTTAAAGGACTACACGGACATCATACGGTCTAGGACGCATGAAAAATGTGCTTCACTTAAAAGTCTTATCAGATTTTACGCCACAAAAACCACTTTATTCGATTCTAATTAGCTGTAATTAGAGTAAAATATTGATTACATGTGCTTAAATGCTCCCTACCAATTGTGAATGGAATCCGAAGCTATATTCACTCATCTCCAGACCCCCTCCCCCCAAAAAAAAAAATTACATAATTTTAAACCCCATTTTACCCACCCTTTCTGTGTNTGTGTAGGTCCCCCCTTTCTGTGTAGGTGTGAGGTCAGCAAACCGTTTCTACTAGTGTATCACACATTGATTTGGCCGTTAAAATTACTTGAAAATAACGTTGAGTACATGGGAAAAGTCTGCAGTCCAGTAATTTTCTCACTATATACGGTGACGTCACTTTTGCTTGATCCCCCTCCCCCTTTGTCACCTACATGTTACTCACCTCCAGATGCCCCCTCCCTCCTGGATGGGTGACGTAATTTATGCGGACGGCCCCTTACAGCATCGGAAGTTTTAATGCTTAGAGCCCTGGTCTTAGTGCACTACACCAAGTTTTCCGTACCTGCAAAGTTTAAAATATTTATTTCCTCCTGTAAAGTATGTCATATTACACTAGCGGGCACGTCACAGGTCTTTGATCGTCTCGGCGGTATAATGACCTTGGCACACGTCACAGGCGGCTTGTCTTTGACTCCACTTGCACGATAAAACTCTCTCATTTTCATCATTATCTGAAAGGGAAACATGGAAACGTTTCCCCGGTTTCCAGCTGTTCTGGCTCATAAACTTTCCACAGGCATGGAGAAATATGTATATCGACGGTGAAACTACCAAACCACGTATCTCGTTTGCGGTGTTTAAAAATCTACGCTCGCATTTTATTTTTTTGAAGTCGACCAAATCAATATCATTCCTTGAAATTTTCACAGAATTTTCTCCGCACAAAGAGGAAAAATCACAGAAATTTTCAAGACTAGACGTTAAGTAGTTTTTCATTTAAAAAATAAAGTATGACAGGAAGTCTGCGACGTCGCAAACCGAGATACGTGGTTTGGTAGTTTCACCGTCGATATACTGCCCCGCCGAGGAAGAACGCCGTATGGGCGCTCAAACGTTGTTAAATTTTCGCGAAAAAATTTTCTATCAGTGAAGAAGATTATGGGTATTTTCAGTTACAATAGAATAAACTGCGAATGAAATTCTCCGACACATTCAATTAAACATATTCATGAGTCTCAAGAGAATTCGTATTTTTTCAGGAGAGATTTGGCAATAATAAAAAGTTAATAATGCGTTTTTCCTGAGAATGGTAGTTGGTCCGTGTAAACCGTCGCACTAGTAATGTCCGTAAAAAAATCTACTCGCATAATTGTTTCTATGTTGAGTATTCTCTAAAATTAAGGAACTGACAAATTAATATGTATCAGTGGTGTGGCGTGCTTTGCGATACATTGATTGATCCGTCATTTAAACCTATGGAAAAGGGTCGATAAATAGGGTGTTTGCTACGGACACCTCAATAATCGATTCTTCGTACCGTAGCTTCAAATGGAGAAATATGATCGATAATCGAGCATTCACTTTTCACCTCCAGGGTATCCTACCTCAAGTATCAGAGTATTGCGAACGGTGTATATGGTAATATTCTTAATCGTAACGATTCATATTATGACATTGGTCTCAGTGTATGAAGAATACAAACCGCCATAAAGACACAGAATAATATCTCGGTAGGTATTTCAAAAATTACTTCAAAAAGCAGTTGTTCTGTATTCCTGAATATGCATTTTCAACCGCTTGAGCGACCACAGCGGTATAAAAAAATAATTTAACAAGTCAGTAATAAGATAAACTAAGCCTAATCATGCAGTTAAGAGCCTCTAAGATATGTATGTGTTAACTGCAGGAGTTAAAGGTAAGTATTCTCTCATGGATTTTTTTTGCCTATGAACAATCAGCGTTTGCCTCAAGAAAATGAGCTCTTCTAATTCATCGATATATTTGGTATATATTGTAAATGTTGCCGATGTAAATATTTCAGGAGCAATATGATCCTCATCATGGGTGTCTAAAAGCCTTTTAAGTTTTTTAGGGCAAAATTGAGGTAATTACAAATGAAGGATATTTAGAGTCAGAGTCAGAAATCGGAACTATATACGATTAAAACCTGCCGACAATTTCTAATTAAAATGGAAGAATCTAAGGTGACCCTTGTGAATCATATCTATACTAAATTAAGTAGTGAACAACCTATTCACTCCGTACCCTATAGCTTGTACAATCAAGCTTTTGGCAAAGAACGCTGAAGTTCTGGAAGTATCTTTTGAGTGTGGAAGGGGCAGAGAGAGGCTGAGTGAAATAACGACACGCTCTTTCGCTGCATGATAAACGTATTAGATGAGATACCAACACAAATACAGGGATGGAGGGTGATATTTTGAATGAGATCACAGGGACTTATATAAAATGGTCCAAAACTCGGGTCACAACATTCGGGGTTGTCACGTGCGTGAGATTGGTCGACCGATTTTGGGGTATAAAATCACATTTTCCGTGCCAAGCTGCAAATTGAAAATTAAAGTGCTCCGATTGTAGTCAATATTCATACAAAAAATTGCCAAAAAATGTTTTAATTAGGATGAAATGAATTAAAAACGTGTACTTTCTAGCTCAAAGATCTGTTTTTACTGTAAAAGAAGTTTTTCGATTTAAATTAGAAATTCAATTCATTTAGAGGATTTTTTTTTCAAAATAAAGTTTCTTTTAATGCAAATACAAGTAAACTGTTTCAAAAGATATACAAAATACAAGCACATGAAATGTATTTGCCTTTAAAGCATCAATAATCATTCATGTATCAGAGGAGTATTTAAGGGGCCGTTAATAAAATACGTAACGCTAAATTTCGGATTTTTTACTCCCCCCGTCATGATTCGTTGACGTAGATTTCTATCGTGTGACATGTAATAACAATTTCCCCGCCCACCCCCCTGAGAGCGTCACATATCTTGTGAACGACCTCTTAGTATGTAGGTAATTATCTTCGTATGTGTGCATTAAAGACAAATAACATTAAAAACACTCGTCTTTCTAGATGAGAACTTTTTCTCGTATTAACAATACAGTTATCAAAATTAGAGAAAGTTTTCTTTAATCGAAAAACACTTAGGAAAATTATATAATTTTTATTTTATTTCAGTTTTACCTCGTTCATTTTTGAAACAAATTCAAAACCGAAAAAGTTATAATTTGTTAAATTTCGACAACACAAACTCTCGTCTCAGTTTTATGGCGGGAAAAAATCGATTTCCTCCGCAATATCGCAACGACGCCGGTAACAAGGGAGGCGCGGGTGACAGACTAGGACAACTGAAACGGGACTCACACCTCGGTTGAGGGCATTGTGCGAGGATAATTTCGGGCGAAAATAAGCCTGTCTCGAAGAGTGATACAGTCGTCAGTGGAGTTGGGCAAAATGCGTCAAACCTACAAAGGGCGCTGGCGCTGCTATGGAACACCGCTGCGCCGTGCTTTATTCGGCCAATATACACAAATATACAAATAAAAACGAGCACCGATGACAGTGGGTCGGCTCAGATCCTCCGCCAAAAACCTACCCGGTGAGCAGCACCCTCATAATATGACGAACGGAATGCGGGAGGCTTTGACAGGCGACTCTCTTGACAAAAGAACAATTTTCTTGGCTCTCGACCCTGATTTCATGATAAGGAGCGGTAGTCCTGGAGAAATGGATATCCTCTTTCAAAGAGAGTCCAACTCAAAAAAGGAAAAAAATGTGAAAACTAGAACAATTTTAAACGAATAGACCACGTCAGTGACGCATGCTATTTATTTTCCAAAAAGGGTCTATAGCCAAAAGTATGAAAATTTTCGTGTGTTGTAGGGCATGTCTCCAAATGGAACGTTTTCTTGGGATCTGACTCAAGTTTGATTCGCAGGGATGACACTAACTTGTGGGATTTTTCCCCTGAACGAATTCTGTTAAACGACCAGTGGAGAAAAGGCCTAATAAAATAACCTGGTGTTTGTAAATCCTAGGGTTTGAAAACGTAGGAGTCGGACGCTTTTTGAAGCAAACAAGAAATCGTATCCATCTCCTCGATGTGAAATGAGCCAAATAAAAAGAAAAATGAGAGCACGATATGCACGTGATCCTAGAAACAACATTACTGCGATAGAACTCAATTTTTTTTATTTTTGAAATGGACAATTTCAGAAACCCGAACAATCTTGTTTCTCAGTCTAGATTTGATGCTGAAACGGAGTCGTCCAGGAGAACTTTGGTTCACTACGGACAGTATGGACCACACAATTAGGAAAGAATCAAGCACTAAAATACATCGACTTCTGATACGGATATGAACGATAAAGCACTTTTTTACATTCGACGTTATACCAGAATAGCTAATCTGATGTAGTCATGTTAGCAGAATGACAGAAGAGAGGCTGCCAAAAAAAGGTACTTGCTTATGGGTCTCTCCAGTGCAGCATTGGTCTATCACACTGAAAAAAAAACTCCGGCCGTGAAAGCTGTACTAACGGGCTATATAGAAATACCGTCAACGTTCCGGGCTCAGAGACCGTAAGTTACGGGCGTAGCACCCGGATCAAGCGAAGCCACGGCTCCAGCACCCGGAAGTTTTGGTCTCTGAGCCCGGAACGAACAGTATGTCTATGTAGCCCGTAACTTGTTTTTCAGTGCAGCTAATTGGTCTCAGAATTAATTTCACTATTTATGACATGTTTAAAATTGTATTATGTGTTCATGACAATATATTTGTGTTTTTCACCAAGGAGTTTAATCAAGAGACAGACGCATAGCCACGCGCGAATTCATGATGCGAGTCTTCGAGTCTCCTGTAAAACGGGATTAAACGCGACATAAAATACCTATCACGCGATACTAGTATCAAAGAGGCGAAAATTCCATCCCGAACGCGAGCGGCGAACCTGCCGTTACATACAATACAACCGTGTATTCTCTCCTTCTTCATTTTTTTTTATCGCCGGCGGATTTGTATGCCACAATTCATCCGACAGGCCCCCTCCACTCCCCCGGTCTTGCCTTATGAAAAGTGTTGCCGGCCGCAGCACAGTGGATCGAGTTCAGGAGAGAGGTCGGACATGAAATTTTGACAAAGCATGGAAATTTTGATGTAAATTCCATCACATTTTAAATCTCAATGGGTGCCTCTAAAAGAAAATTTCACTAGAAAACTAATGGGACCACTTTTAGAGCCTCAAAGTTCGGAGTTATGAGCTTTTACAGTTTCCAAATTTTGTCCAACCTCTCACATTGTCTCGTTCCAGTGTGCGGAGACTGCGGTGGACGAATTTTTGAGGCCGATTAAAGTATGGCCTGAAAAGTGTTGCCGGCCGTAGCACAGTGGATCAAGTTCAGGAGAGAGGTCGGACTTAACATTTTGACAAAAAATGCAAATTTTGAAATGGAATCCGTCACATTTTAAATTTCAATGCGTGCTTCTATAAGAAAATTTCACTAGAAAACCAATGTGACCATTTTTAGAGCCTCGAAGTTCGGAGTTATGAGCTTTTTCAGTTTCCAAATTTTGTCCAACCTCTCACATTGTCTCGTCCCATTGTGCGGAGACTGCGGTGGACGAATTTTTGAGGCCGATTAAAGTATGGCCTGAGGGCGGGATAGCTCTTCAGCGGCGGGTATCTGGAGTTATGACTACCAAATTTGACACTAAACAGATTAAACGTTCGGCGCACGAGTCGCTGGACACGAGACACAAATTGCCAATTACCGTCCGCCGTCCGCCGTTCGCGCACAGAGCACAGCACACGTGCATCCAGATGCACAAAGAACCTGCCTCCCGTTGCCAAACTTTGGACTCTTCAAATAAGTTTAAATCCATAAGGAGCACGTGAGTATGTGGCGAAAAACGAGACTTACAGGATCATACTGTCGTGCACGGAGAAAAAAACCTCGTGCGTGGGACCCGAAGTTTAAGTCATATGGATCTCTGAAGTTTTCAGATTAAGCATCTGAACACTTTGGGTCTAGCTGTCGAGGTTCGGATCACAAATCTGAAACTTCAGTCCGAACCGAAGTTTTTCGGATGTGAGAACCGAAGTTTTTCGGATGTGAAAACCGAAGTACTTCAGATGTAAGAACTGAAGTTTCAAATGTGTGATCCAAACCTCAGCAGCTGGACCTATAAAGTGTTCAGATGCTCAATCCGAAAACTTCAGAGATCCATATGACCTAAACTTCGGATCCCACGCACGAAGTTTTTTTCTCCGTGTGCCAAGGAAGAACGCCGTATGAACATTCGAGAGATGTCAAATCACCCCGGATGAAACATGTATTCTTGAAAAGATTATGCATATTTTGCCTTAAAATTTGCAGAAATTTTAGACAAAATTGCGAACAAAATTTTCTAAAACAATGGAAGAAAAATATTCACGATTTTCTCAGTAATTTATGTTTTTATTGAAGGAAATGTGGCAATTAACGTCTGAAGGTTCTTAAATGGGTCAATAATTGCGCTAATCACAGAGTCATGTCATGGACCAAAATTTTACCCACTTCTTTTGTCCACTCAATTCAGAATTCACCTCTTTCAACGTACAACAGTTGTGAAGAATTCACCATCCAACGATATGACAACTAACTATACCGTGCGATTGCGATCTGTGCGTTCTTCCCGAGTACGGCAGCATAGAATGAGGAGGCGCTCATAAAATGCGTAATGCTCTGATGGGAAGGGGGTTGGAGAGAGCGTTAAACCATTTTGTTTTTACGTGTTGAAGGATAGTCGTCGCTACGTCGTCGTCCTAGCGTTACAAAAAAAATGATAAAAAAATCTCTTTAGCGTAACGTACATTTGGACCGCGTTAAACAGAAAGGAACCAAGCCACATCAGCTATTGCCTAATTTAACAGGGGAATTTGATTTTTTACGAGAGAACGTTTGTGCGGATTCCTTTGAAAATTTTAAGGAATTTGCTTTGTATTATGAAGAAAATTCATAAAAATTTGCACAAAAATCCGCTTCACCGTTTTCCTGTGAAAAATTAAATTGTCCGATTAAATTTAGCAATAGCTGATGTGGCTTGGTTCCTTTCTGTTTAACGCGGTCCATTTTATGAACGGTCTCTTTTTGGGGAATAGAGTACCCTTACAAGGAGTGTACTGCTAATCTTAGTTCTTAAATGGGTCAATAATTGCGCTAATCACAGAGTCATGTCATGGACCAAAATTTTACCCACTTCTTTTGTCCACTCAATTCAGAATTCACCTCTTTCAACGTACAACAGTTGTGAAGAATTCACCATCCAACGACATGACAACTAACTATACCGTGCGATTGCGATCTGTGTATCCTCGATACATCCCTACCTAACCGCCTTGATCAACGATTTCGGCTTGAAAAATAAGAACTCATTCGGCAAGTAGACAGTGAGCTCGCATTCTGCGGGCGCTGGCATTTCTTGGGTGTTTGAAAAATGTCCTAATAGACTTATAAGTACATGGAACAGATATTTAGACCTAGGACAGAGTCATCAATCATAAAAAAAACGTCAACGGAGCATCCGCTGCCAACAGGAGCGCAGTGCTTCGGCGAAAATTTCGCCTTGACTCCCAGATAACTGATTTCTCCTCGGGCGAGCAATAAAAATGATGAATGCTCTGATCATTGGCGGATCCAGAAAATCGGCAACATTGTCTTATCTCCATTTGAACCTATGGAAATGTATCGATTCTTGGAGGGGCTAGGTGCTCCGCCAAGAATCGATTACTTAGTATAGCTTCAAATGGAGGAAATACGGTGTTGCCTATTTGCTGGATCCGTCCCTGGCCCTGGCGTATATTCGAAGAAGTCGCTTGAAGATGCTCAAATTTTTGAAAGTAAATATCAAGAATGGAAGAAATTGAGAGTTCCATGATTCTGTTTGAGTCACATTGACTGACGAGAGCTTTTTTAAAAAAAAGTGGGGAAAAGGGTTTCAATCTCTTGTCAGTACGTATTCTCAAGTAAATATCAGTGTCTAAAAGACGATGAAATTTGGTGAGGAACAAACGTGGTGTAGAAGTCTGGGCTGTAAATTTTTTTGAAGCATCATTTTGGCCAGTATTCACGTATGCCGACGTACGTTGGGCGCCGACTATTAGTTTTTCGATGGAATTTACGCAAACAGGTCCGTTGGAATTGAACACTCTGCATTTGGGCTCATGATGGAAAAATAATGAGGTGTTGCGCTAGAGTTTGATCTTGTAGAAACGTTTAAAATACTCACTATCAAATCATCAAGGAGAGATGGCAAAATAATCATAATCCATCGCAACCTATCGTAATTTTCACTAAAAATGATCACATCAGCAATACAAATATCAAAATATACCAGCGTGTTTATTGAGATGGTACGTAAGCCCAGATACACGAATGCAAGAAGAGAAACTCGTTTTGGTTTTGTTAATGATTAATAAAAATTTTTTAAACCCTTCTTGATAGCGACAGGGTAAGAAGACGGAACAAAGTATACCAAACGTGTGTCAATAGCGTGAGATGCAATCCTCAAAAAGAGATCACATCTAATTTCGTTAAACGTTCAAGAGGCCAAATGTGCGATTTTAGGTCGAAATTCACCATTCTTTTTTAAAATTGTTTTTTCGTCATTTGTTCATTTACGAGGATCTTTGGTATGCACGTACCTTGGTAAATCATTAAACATCGATTGAATGTAAACCCATTGTAAGCGGGAAACCTAGCAGAATTGAAATCGGTTTTTTCGTGTGTAAATCACAATTTTGATTAATGCGTTCTGCCATGCGCCAAATGCGCCTAGAAATCGGGCCTTGGCACCTAAAAATTGGGGGGGGGGGGCTAAAATATTTGACAGATTGAACTCGCAATCGGGAAACAGCGGTAGCGACGAAGCGCTCTCTATACGCACCGTTCGCAGCATCGCCATGGCCCGTATGCAAAAATTTAATTTGGCTCCTAAAAAATAGTAGATGGCTCCTAAAAATTGCGCTTTCCGGCCAAGGTGGCTCCTAGAATTTTAGGGGAAAGGCAGAACACTGGTGTTGATTCTAAATGTTGAGTCAGTTTTTTTCTCAGAAAATTGTCTTTGAGATTCGAGTTTCGGCCAGGTTTATACGGCCGAATACCACGATGTGCGCCGCGTGCCATATACGTACACGTATAACTTTAATTAGGATGAATAAGGAAAAGCGACTTTGCTTCACGTGAGCGCAATACCCGTCAGAATGCTGCTCTGCTTAGCAATTAACCACGGAACTCCAATCGGTATCCTACGTAGAAACGCGATTCTGCTTATGCATGGTAGAATGCAGATTTGCCGCGCAAAAATTTCAACTCGCGAATACCTCTTTAATCGCCAATTTCGTGGTATCGAAGCTTCATAAACTCCTCCTTCATTCCATCCTTTGGTCTCTGCCCCTTGCTTTTATTTTTTCTCCCTCTCTCCTCCGATCGATTTTGCCCCCTCCGAAGTTCGTTGCATTTGCTCACTAATCATCATACATCTATACATCTGTGGCTAGAGACATAAAATTACATGAAATTTTTTAACTTTCCCTGAGGTAGGCATTTTCAATAAACATGGCAAAAATTCATGAGCTAAATTTACATTATAATAAAGCCTCTAGACTTTGCCTAAATTAATTTGGTACGAATTGCATAGTTAGTAACTAAATTAGAGTAAAAGGAAATTTGACTGATTTTTTTATTTATTTTTTTACTTTCATCCCTTTAATATGCATTGGGTGCGGGTGGCATATTTGGTTCCTAAATTTGCAGATGATGTGGATATTTGACCATATGAAAGGTAGGCAAAGGTAGGCACGTAATGTAATTAAAGAATTTTGACAAAGCTGGTAACTTGAAATAAAAGACAAGTCTACTCATAAATAATATAAAATATGAACCAAAATCCAGCCTGCGTCTGCGTTTTTTGACGATATGACTTTCGAATTAATGTATTAAATACATCGTCTGTCACGATCAGAAACGTTGAAGTTAAGACTTGAAAATCACGCGGTAGCAGTACCAAGGTTTGTAAGTCTGTTGTAATCGCGTCTAGGTTACGTCAGTCTAAAGCATTAACCATCGTAATCGGTGACTAGACAGAGGCAGAGGATTGCACGAAAGTATGTTTCTCTTATCAAGAATTCCGTGGAAAGCTTTGGATGCACGAAATTTTTCCAAATTTCCGACTAACAATTGGACAAAATCCTTTTGCAATTTTACGCAATTCAAAGAAATCCGAAGTTTTTTATGCAACAGAGTTGAAATTTAATTGATCAACCCTCTAGCACCCACGTAGTGAAGTTTGTCTAAATTACGAGGCAAAAGGCTAGTCAGAAAGAGAAAAATCTTCGTAAATTAAATTTAATTAAATTTTCATTTCTTTACTATTTGACGTGGATTGCACATTCTGCTCCGGTAATTTTCAGAACCTTCATCTGAGTACCTTAGAATCGCAGAAAAAAATAAAACAAGATAATGCTGATGATCAAACAAAAAAGTGTTTCCATGAATGCCTTAGTTAAGAGACAGGGTAAAAAAAAAGTGTTTAAAATACTGGAAATAATAAATAATTGTGTTGATAAAGTAAGATGAAATTTCAATGTTTGTGACACATTTTCTTAGACACTGCTAGGATCCTTCTACTTGTTTGGGAATGCTCTGCCAGGCGCCTATTAGATCGCAAGTGACAACTATTCGAACACAACTGTCGTGGAATTGCATATTTAACGCTTTGAAGGAAATTTTTGCACTTGCAAATTTTTGAGGTGGTTTTAATTAAACTTCGTTTTGATGGTAGGTTCTGAAGTAAGTTCTAGGTTACAGTTAAGATTTGTTTTGCTGTAACCCCGACTGACTGCTCCGCGGTCCGACCCCGTGTGTGCAATGTGAACTACCAAAATTAACTTGAGAAAATGACCGATGTATAATTTTTATCTCTGAGGGTAGACAGTAACTGTTGACAATCTTGCGTCTAGAAAATCAGTCAATTTATGTCAGTTGTAGTTCCATAAGTTCCATTAGTTGTAGTTCGATGAATGTCAATTTCAATTATCTGCGAGTGAGCTTTAAGTTTACGAGTCCGGGATGGGCTCAATTTTTTTCTCTACTCACTATGTACTTACGTGCATGAAGCATGCTCACTGCTTGTAAATTTCTAAAAATAGGCTAGAAAATCAGTATGTTTTATGTTTCCTACACAGTTAATTACAAACTGATGTTCATTCGTTACATGTATACATTTTTCAAAGGAATCAAATCAATACCCTACTGAACCTCTTTATAATAGTGCTGAGCGTCTAAGAACGTGGCTTACACTTACGGAGTTTGCATGCACCTTTCCTAATTAAAATATTTAACTTAAAAAAAGCCTCTTTTCACAATTTTTTTTGTCAAAATTTAAGGCTCTGTTTACGGATAATTTTTCAGGGCCTCTACAGGAACACCCTGTTAATATTTTTCTCATCCGATTACTTTTGGAATCCTATCGGGACAGCGTTGTTCATGGTTTTTTTTTTTTTTTTTTTTTTTTTTTTTTTTTTTTTTTTTCAACAACATTCTGGACGATTCTCTATGTCGCAATCTGAATTACGCTTCAAGTGCATACAAATATAAAGTATATCACGCAATTCGAAATGATATTTTGCGTACGATTTCACAATAAACGAATAACAGTAACATGACCTCAGAAATGGGAAAGGATCAAGAAAAATATGGATCTGAAAATCATTGAAATTCAGGAGGAAAACTACGAAGTTTGTTGACGATTCGCTAATTAGCATAGTAATTGTGGTTGAACAATCGATTGTAGCCGCCGGCAAAATTTTCATTCAAACATTCGGCTCGTTTGCCCAAGTTTACGAGGCGCACTTGTTTCACAGTCGCTGTGCAAGCACTCAGGGGTTTCAGTGTTTGCCGAAGCCCACGCGGTAATCAGCCAAAGAGGAAAACTCCCGAAATTATTTCGAGAAAATAGTTGGCTATCTAGAAATCTTACGCAACGAAAATTTCTGAGGACAATTGGTTAATTTTTTGTGAAAAATCCGATCAACCTCGGTCTATTCACATGATGAGCTCAGCCGAAATGAAAACCAGACTTTTTAAATTTTAAATCAGTCCCCAAATTACAGTTGTGTGAAAAGTCGTTTTTCCAGTGAAGTTGCGTGTAGTGTTGTGCGCTGGTGGTGTTTTTGGAATTTGACCGGAGTATTTATAATAAACAACTGCATAATCCATGCAATCTTCACCGGTAAGTTTTTATCATCCACTCCTAATGAATTATACAGATTATTATCATCAACTGTTATCGAACTATATTATATGTTACCATTCTTCGGTGCGAGGAGGAAAGAGGGGAGATAACATGGCTGTTCTAATGGAGTAAATAATTTCGGTAAGCTTGTAGGTCCTTCGGAGGAATAAAAATTTTAATAGATCATTTTTAACATTTAAATCTATACTATGAATAATAATCGATTCAGGTAATCTGCCTCGACCAGATATCAGCATTGTTTTTCATGCATTTAAACGAATGGAACCTAATACCCAATTTGCAAGAATGGCTGCGTGGTTCTAAATTCTTTCGTCTTACATGGATTCGTAGATATAATTTTCCTCATATGCAACCTAAATGCAAATTATGAACAAGGTTGCGCTACGCACAACTGCTGCAACTGCAAAAGAGGGTCATGCTATCATATGCTAAAGAAAAACGCCGTATGAACATTAGAGAGTTGCCAAATTTCCTTCGATAAAATGTTTATTTTTTCGTAAAGCTATAAATATTTGTCCTTGAAATTTCCAGAAACTTTGAGTGAAATTGCGAAAAATATTATATGAAAAAGTGGAAGAAAGAGTTTTACGAATTTTCTCGAGAATCCGTGATTTACTAAAGGAAATTTGGCAACGTCTGAAGGCTCATACGGCGTTTTTCTTTAGAACGGCAGCATGACGCTTCCATTTTTTGCCTATGCAATATACAGACACCCATAGAGCAGCAATAAAAGTTGCTTGCAGGCAGCGCGCCTTCATTTTTTTGTACATGCAACACAGACATCTGCAGAGTACGAATAATTGCCACCGCAGGTGTTGTCATCGTTTGCACTCTCGAACGTATTCCTCTAATAAAACACGTAAACGCACGTGCTACTATGTTCAGTTAAATCCTCTTCTTCTTTCTTTTTTCTTTACCTCTTACATGAATTAGGTATACTCTACGTGAAATCCGCTTACTGTCACAATTACTTTCACCCCCGAAACCTGCATTCGCTCAGACCGCCATTTAAATGTTCCACTGCATTTAGATGATTAAATTTTAATGCCCCATATCTGTTTTGCATCAATAACAACTTACAGAAGTTATTTTCAACCTCCCATCTCGCGCGCCAGGAGACGATAGATACTTGGAACCTTATGATTTTCCTTGTAGTATATCATATTATGTCCAGCATCCCTTATGACCAAGATTTTGGTGTTGAAAAAAACGCATGTGTTTAGCATGGTTTCAAACTTTTTCATATGTTTCAATTGTAAAAATGAGACCCGTTTGAGACGAAATTTTGGCGGGCGCTGATAACGCAGCTAAGCGGGAGAAATGTCGTTTGCTAATATCGCCTTATACAACGTAAATTAGACTGTTATCTATTTTTTTAGTGAATAGCCTATTCATTCCGTACCCTATAACTTGTATAATCAAGCTTTTGGCAAAGAACGCAGAAGTTCTGGATGTATCTTTTGAGTGTGGAAGGGGCGGAGAGAGGCTGAGTGAAATAACGACACGCTCTTTCGCTGCATGATAAACGTATTAGACGAGACACCAACACAAATACAGGGATGGAGGGTGATATTTTGAATGAGATCACTGCAAGGACTTATATAAAATGGTCCAAAACTCGGGTCACAACATTCAGGGTTGTCACATGCGTGAGATTGTTCGACCGATTTTGGGGTATAAAATCAATTTTTCCGTGCCAGGCTGCAAATTGAAAATTAAAGTGCTCCGATTGTAGTCAACAGTCATATAAAAAACCGTCAAAGAATTTTTTAATTAGGATGAAATGAATTAAAAACGTGTAATTTCTAGCTCAAAGGTTTGTTTTTACTTTAAAAGAAGTTTTTCGATTTAAATTAGAAATTTAATTCATTTAGAGGATTATTCTTTCTCAAAATAAGGTTTCTTTTAATGCAAATACAAGTAAATTGTTTTAAAAGATTTACAAAATACAAGCACATGAAATGTATTTGCCTTTAAAGCATCAATAATCATTCAGGTATCAGAGGAGTATTTAAGGGGCCGTTAATCAAATACGTAACGCTAAATTTCGGTTTTTTTACTCCCCCCGTCATGCTTCCCTTGGCGTAAATTTCTATCGTGTGACATGTAATAACGATCTCCTCGCCCAACCCCCTTCAGAGCGTCACATATTTTTTGGACGACCCCTTAGTATGTAGATAATTATATTCGTATTTGTGCATTAAAGATTCGATTAAGGATTTCGATCAGCTTTTCCTTCTAAATGATTTTTTAACTTGGTTCTTTCACAAAAGGAGGGGTATCGATAAGGGCCGTTTTTGCACCCACCCTGAATTTCTTAAATTCTACAATTTTTTTTTAAATGGAAGATTTACAAAATGCATATGATTTGGTCATATTCGATCTCTTTTCGGGTTTAACACCAGCTAATGTGGGGCTGAGGGCCGATTTTGGCGAATAAAGCGAATTTTAGGGGTTAGCAGCTGAATACCAAAAAACCCGCATTTGTCACCAAAGACCCATGTTTAGGCCAGTATTAGACCTGAAATGACCAAACCAAAATGCATTTCGTAAAGTATAAAGTATGTCTCCTTCAACGAACAAAAAATTGTAGAGTTGAGGAAATATAGCAAGGGTATGCCAAAAAACAGTCCTTATCGATTACCCTCCTTTTACAAAAGAATAACTACTCTAAAATCCAGCAACTATGCCTCGCTGCCGCCCCATTCCACTTTGCAAGAGTGGAGTTCACTCCACTAAGAGAGTAGTTACTGCTTTGCACCCATATCACTCCAGGAATTTGGGGGCCAAAAACGCTCCGCTCCGGAATGAAATAAGCCCCGGATTTCATTCACTCCAAAATTTTTATTACAGCACCGACCTCTATGTATTTTTTATGACTGACACACGCTTCTCACCAGTGGAACATTGGATTTTATTCGTGTGTCATCTTCCAACGAAAAAGAAAAGAAAAAAACCAGAGAAGTGGCTATCTAGGATAGGGGACTCCGCCAAGAGAGTAGATACTACTTTGCATCCATATCACTCCAGGAATTTGGGGGCCAAAAACGCTCCACTCCGGAATGAAATAAGCCCCGGATTTCATTCACTCCAAAATGTTTATTAGAGCACCGACCTCTATGTCTTTTTTATGACTGACACACACTTCTCGCCAGAGGAACATTGGATTTTATTCGTGTGTCATCTTTCAACGAAAAGGAAAAAACCAGAGAAGTGGCCATTTAGGAAAGGGGCAACTTCTGTCGAGGGCTGGAAGCGCAGTAAAAACGAAGGGAACTCGATATGGAGCGAGGGACAAAAACAAAAGGGGGAAAAATCGGAATGAATTAATGATTAAACTCGGTGGGACTGGTGGGTTCGGTCGCGAATGCAGGGAAGCACTGGGTCCCGGGCTGAAGTAACATTTCAGACGGGACAGGAGCAGGAGCGGACCAACGCCAGGAACGGGAACACGACCGTAGGAGCCGGGGCGCACTCGAATAAATTACTCTCCCCTCCGAAGATCGCGGAGAGCCAATCGGAGACGAGTTGTGCGGCCATCTTGTTCGGCCGCGAACTCGTCGCGCCTGCCGCGCTCCCTGGCGGCCGCCCCGCGAAGCTCGGCCAAAAGGCCTCCGAACGACGAGAACCGCGCGCGGCGTGAGGAATATTGTCCGGATAATCCTTCCTTTCAATCAATTAGACGGATTTTCCATTCGACAAATTGCCCGAAAATTATCCTTTTGGGCAGTCGCCTCGTTCGCGGTCCAGGCTCGGTTGTGATTCGCGATGTTCGTCTCTGTTCGCGTCCAGTTGTGTCCGAGGTGTCCAGTTTTTTGATGCCCCCCGGCTCCAGTTGAGGATTAACTGTCCCAAGTGCTCCATAAATTATGTCCCCCCGCGCGGTGAATTTCATCTCGAAAAATTGATCGACTCCCGGTTTGTTTTCGCTTTTTATTTTGCGCGGCGGTGTCCTCGGTTTCGATTTTCGAATTGGTGACTCCTTGTTCAGTGATAAGGGTTCGAGATCGATTCGTTTGTTTATGGACGATTTCTGTGATTTTGGTGCTTTTTCATTCATGACGGATTAGTTGTTTTTTTGCGAATTTGTTGTTTGTCCCGTGAAGTGAGAATTACCCAACAGTTTAGTTCCAGTCGCCAGCAGTTTGTTTTTGGAGGTCAACGACACGTACTCTTATCAGGAACCCACGTTACTTGCCCCAGTTTTTGCACGGTATGTTCTACATCTATTATTTTTTGGTGACTTTCATACTTTATACTTTATACATTCTCGTGGGAACGGTCCTAAAACGCATACCGATTTTCTAACGATTAAGAATCTTAAACTTTCACAGTGCCTTTGATAAGATTCGCCATGCATCGAACCAAGTCCTCGCAAAACTGAAACTTAAATTCCTAAAAATAATATATGGCATTCGCTCCGCACCCCCTTCCTCATCACTTATTGTGAGGAGGCTATATGTTATCGCATACTGTAAGCCCTCGTGACGAAAATTCGATAGCTTGAGCTTAATTTCGACAGTGACCGATAGGTACCTTTCACTAAAACTTGCCAGTCAAATTAATTTCAGACAGTACATCAAACTGAAAATTTGCGTGGCTAGCTATAATAGCTTACGAAAAAGAGTAGAGACCTACAGGCGCGCCTGTCTTTATGACGTCAACAGGACCCAATAATTGCTATTCCTTATTGTGATTTATTGGAAATGCTGCAGGTATACAATAGGTGTATACGTTCATATTAATGTATAACTGGTAATGTATAACGTATAACTGGTGCATCAAACTGATTGAGTGATCATGTAATTTTTAAACAAATGATTTTACACAACTGAGCTCGAAAAGTTCAAATTAGCTGCCAAATAAGTGTTCCAGCTTGAAAAGTGATAATGCACGTTGATATACAGCACTCCATTAGGAGTAAGTCTGGTACCCTCCTTTTTAAGAATATAAGTTATTCAAATTCGCACGAAACAAAACGACTAAATAATAACTTATAGGTGAATTAGTGTATGAGAGGAGAGTGGGCATATATGTTTTTCTTTAAGGTATTTCTTAATTAAAAATTAATATTGAGAGAAACATAAAAATAAAATAAAATAATCAATAAAGAAATAAGTAAAGCAATTAAAAAATACAACTTAATTTTCGAATTTTTAGGATCATGCGAGAACCCACGCGGATATTATCTTGTTAACAAAAAAAACTAGTTTTGTAGTGTTCATTTCTTTTTTCAAATGTTTTGGCACAACAGTAGGGGTTTTTGATATGTTTGATTCTTTTATCGAGTCATCAAAAGAAAGCAATGTGTCTTAAATTCAACTGCATATCTTTAAAATTTTAGAAACACAGCTGCAAATATTAAAAGTATATTCACTAGAATGCAAGTTTAATTTTTAATACGTAGAATTAATGTCGCTTACCTGCGAGTGTCAACTTATAGGCAGTCTAAGTTTCCATGAAACAAATTCATATTAAAACATGGAAACCTCGTTCGATTAGGCGGTGGTGTGTTTCCGAGCAGAGTTTTTAGGCATAAAATGACAGCGTTTCAAGGCGGAATTTTTTTGGGAGCAATGAGAGAAAAGTTTCCGGAAACAATAATAAACCACAAACGAGAACATGATTAGTTTGAGTTATGGATTTTGTCGCTTTCTTCGCTGGCCCAAAGAAGCGATTCTCCTTCGATGAAACAATCAACACTCGCAAATAAGGTAAAAACCAATGTAAAAAAAAAAGCTTGGAAATATAAATATTATTTATTTAAAATTTTTGAAAAATAGGAGACATATTATAACAATTGAAATATTTTGTATCATTGACAGTAGGTAACCATAATAAAGTTAAAAATAAATCAACCAGATCCTTTTTTACCTTCCTTTAAAGTTTTAAGGATGTTGTATTCAGCAACAGAAGAAGAAAAAAAAATTCAAACCAGCGCTGCGTCAGCCTATAAATTATTAAAAACACCATACAAACCCCGTTTAGCCTTTTAAGGCAAAACTTCAAAAAAAATGTGAAACAATGTCCATAAATGTATCAGAATTTACTAAAATTCCCTTCAAAAGATAATATAAATATGCAAGGCAGCAGTTACCCCTTCCTTCTCCTCCACCCCCATAAATACCTCTCACATCTATGAATTTAGTTCTTGGTATGTCCGACCGGTAATTACTTTAGTAGAAAAGTTTCAAGCGTTGTTCCGGGATGAAAAAAAATTAAGATCATTACATGTTAAAAATTATCTAAAAATCGGAACTTGATCATGGAATTTTTAAATTTTCCCGACGAAACGTGCAATGAGAACTATTTTGTTTAAAATTTTCTTGAAGCTCTCAATCAAATCAAGACTTCTCAAATCAGGACCTGAGTTAGAAAGTTCAACGGCTTTTCAATTATTAAAATGTTGATTTACCTTAAATCATCCAAATAGTAGGTAGGAAACACTTTTTTCAGACGAAAATTCATAAGGCTTCTTCCTTTGCAATAAGTGAACATTGAAAAAAGCAAGGACTCTTGAGTTCGATACTTTTTGTCGTTTATGTAGGATTCGTAAAACCATTAAATCATTTTTGTTGCTCTTCAATACTGCCCATATAATTAACCCAAATTAATGTGATTATTATCAGCACCAAGGTAACATATAGAAAAGCAACGTAGTAAGCAACGTAGGAAATTCATTTTTCAAAATTCCAAGTTTGGAAAGAAAAAACAAATCTAATTTTAATTTTAAAGCATCCATCTTTTTATCAATTTTGATCAGAGACGGGATGATATTAAGTTTAAGAAAAGAAACCGTCTGCAATCAAATTGGATTTATTAAATTCACAACGTAAATTGCTTTATTGCTCATTTTTTTGTACGTGGATCATAAATAATAAAAGCGTGGAACCACTTAAAAAAAAAATGTTTTTCCGAACAACAGAAAAACACCGTTACCAAAGCTAAAACTAAAATGCGTCACATTAATTGCATTGCTCTTCCTTCATTTTCGATAGTAAAACCGACTTTAGGTAAAAAATTTGGCGCACCAAAACCGGATAATTAACTAAGAATCTAAATGAATTTACGTTAGATGACAAACAATGTTGCGTTTCAGCTCATATTTCCAGCATGTTTTAAAATGTGCGAACGAAAACTAGAATCTAAAAACTCATTACGATTATAATTGCAGGGAATAAAATTGTATTTTTAAAAGCAGTAGGTGCTTGTGCATTCATTTAATTTTGACAATTACCTTAAATACGTAGCGCAGTTCGTACATTTTTGACGTGATGTTTAAGGCCGTAAATAAAAATTAGGGCAAAAAGTAATTTGAACTTGGAGTGATTTATGTAATGAGAAGTATTATTTTAGCGTTCAAATTTGAGAGACGAATTCAAAAGCGGGTGAAATGCACCACTTTACGCGGAAATATACTTAATATTTCCTAGTTTCACGCCTAAGAAAGTGCAAGCAAAGTATAAGATACTTCATTTCATGTTATTAAGAAGCAATCTGAAATCTTATTTTTGACAAATCTTTATTTCGAAAATCTTGCATACAAAGCTCGCACAGAGGTACATTTTTCACTCAAATTGTGGGGAAAAGGAAATCATAAAAAGGCAAAAAGTGTTTAAACACCTCCGGCAAATTATCGTAGTAAATTATTTCCGTGTATGAAAAACCCATAAAATACAAACTAACCATTTCTTGTGGTCACGCAATCTTTCCGGCTTTCCGATTTTATTTTAAATATTTTTTTTCCTGTAATTAATTTTCTTTTGCGGATACTTTTTAATTTTATTCCCAGCAATTTGTTGAATAACATTTAAATTATAAATTATCAGTACATGAAATCGGATAAGTAAATCATCGATTAATTTTCTGATAGCTCTTCTGCTCATGGAAATGTCTCAAAACTTCTTGTGCATGGACATAATATGTTTCCTTCTTCTGTCTCAAATGTATTAATTAATCTTTTAATTTTTTTAAATTTTTTTTTTTCAGTTTGTATTATTATGATAGGAATTTAAATGATATGCATTGATCTGTACGCCAAATAAAGTCATTTAAATCTTAAAACCAGTGCTCTTCGTTACGCTCAAGCATTCTTCGTTAGCTCTCAGAAGCGTAATATTTCTTGCGTTGCAACTGCGGAGGAATATCGGCGCTGATATTTATTAGTTCGGATTTTCAAGATTTACTAATGCATGACAGTTTTCCATCTAAATCTAGTCACGTCCCTTGTTTCATAATCAATCTCGAGTCACAATTGATGTTTGAAAAATTACCATTGTTCACTGCAATTACTCATGTACCTACTTGAGTAAATAACTCATTTATTTATAATATCCAACGTAAGAGAAATGAACAGCAGAATGTTTGAAATGCATCATATTTTCATTTAAACTTAACCTACAGACGAATATAGCCAACTGCATTTTCGTGAGTAGTTTATATGAACTTCATTGCTTTCAGTATTAGAGTCACCATAATTGAGCATGAATGAAACATCCTTAAAATCATAGGATGAAAGAACCTCAGTCATTAAACTGAGGGTTTTGATGTTTGAGCTCAAGCATGTTTTAGACCTGAACTAAAATCAGTTCACCATTTTTCCGCTATGAACACTCCAGAAGATATGCTGAACCCTTAACTGAGCTTAGAAGTGAGTTTTTGGAGTGAGAGCCAAGAGGAAGAGCTCATTTCAAAACAACTAAAAAATAAGTTGCTATCCCTCCTCCTTTTTGATCTCGTCTCGTTCTGATTTTTTTTATCTCCAGAGAGGGTTGAAGGCCTTTCAGGTATTTCGAGAAAAGAGAAAAGAATAAATACTCCAGAAAATAAAATGAAGGAAATGGTGAGGGCTCTCAGTTACCCTCGCCCCTTCTTCTCAATCATTTGTGTTGGATGATAGAAGATGGCTGTAAAACATACAGGCCTCTTAGAATTTTTATCGTAGGAACCTTTTCAAATCTACTGAAAACTATTAGAAGGTGACTTATAACTGTTTTTTTTTTTCTTTCTTTTTTTCTTTTTTTCTCTTCTTAAATTTAATTATTCCGATTCCTATCCAAATGGATTCGAAAAAAGATACAAGGAGCTGGTCAGAATTGCATTGTAATTTAGGTCGATTCGTTGAGATCAATCTTTAAGCAAATATATCCTAATGGAATTATAATGCAAAGATTTCAACAAAGGCAAGCCAATAGAATGTGTGAGCAAACTCATCAGGTTACAGGTCTCAGATTTTTTATCGTAAATCACTTTATCAGGATTACTCTGCAACGTATTATGCTTCAACATAATGTGTTCTGTATTTTTTATTTTACGCTGGTGGGACAAAAAACGTAATTTTACGACGAATTCAAACATAAAAAAAAAAAAAAAACTTTATCGGATATACGACGGTCCGAAACAATTACAATTCGTCAGAATTGAAAATTGACTGTCGATAATACATTTTTCCTAGGATACGAGCACTTTCAAAAGCTTCATGCCTCTCAAACATCCATCGCTCATTAAATTGCACTTTTTTTGCTACGCAGACTCGGAATGTCTGTGCGGAGGAAATAAGAAGAAAAACTACGTATGGGTGACATTTCCCTGATAATGAGTTTTTTCTTGTAAAATTTCCATTCTTTTGATGAATTTACTCGTTTTACCTTTGCATGCCAAGAAACAGGCACCCTATTGTGGTCAGTTTCCGAGTCAATTTTCAAATTTAATTTCATTTAAATCAAGTATACATAAGCTTCTGCTTAGAGTACAAAGCTACTTCAGAGAGGGAGACAGATTTAACTAGCCTTCGCCATGAATTAACTCAGTTCTTTCCAGCGAGAAGAAGGATCTTGGTCATTCACTTAATTAGATCTTCTTTTATACGTCAGAAAAAAAACACACTAGATTTACGTCTGATTATTCAAAATGTAAAGAATGAATGATGTACAAACGAAGCCATACTGATTTAGTCTCTGTGATAATATTAGTGAAAACTCTTTTTGATGAAAATTTTAAAAGAGAACCACTAACTGCGAGTCAGTACACCTGATACCTTAATTGGGCACCTCGTTATTTTTCCAAGAGACATTCCTCCACGCATTTCCGTCTGGGGTATCCATTTAAACAATCGCAGAGAGGGGGATGAAAAGTAAAGTAGTTTGAAAAGGCAGGGAGAGGAATTAGGGACGACTAAAAGGGAAGTCACCGAGGGTACAAGGCTGATAAAAACAATTAGCGAGCTCAGATCTTGGATTCTGGAGAGATCCTCCGGACGAGATGAGGCAGATAAAGCTGGCGTATAATAGACAATATATTTCATCAGTTTATTAATTTTCATAGGAGCTTAGGGGGTTGGGCGGGTCCCTTGAGGGTCCCCTCCCCCTTCGTGCGGTCCTCCTGGCACCCGCGCCCGCGCCTTAATAGGATGTAAACACGCTGTTAGGGACCCAAATGACGCTGCGATGCCAAGTTCAGAATTGAGCCCCTTCAATGAAACATTTATGATGGAACGAATCAATGTCTGGTTGGTCTCTGTCTTCAGGCCTCTATGATGTTATACGTGCATAAAAAATGTTAGTGCACTGGATAAAAAGTCTCTTGGCTCTAGAGTACAGACTCTTAAAAAAATTAACAAGAAAAAATACTTTCGATTCAGTTGGATATTTGCTTAAATCAAAAGCCAAGGCCATAAATTTAAGCGGATTTCGGATTGATTCAAGCAAAAATCCGACCAAATCAAGAGTATTTTCTCTTGTCAATTGTTTTAAGAGTCTAGGCTCTGAATCCAAGAGAATTTTTTTTTCCAGTGTTTCCAGTTTTTTTTCCAGAACAGAGCTCTGTTCTTATGTAATTTTCAGGAAATCTAGTAATTAACACCAGAATTCTCTCACAATCAGTGTAAATAATTCCTGGTATCGTTTGCCACCCCCGTGATAAGTACCGGTGGAAGTCTAGTGCTAGTTACTTAGTTTTTGGGGATTCTACATAATCCGGAAACTAGTAATCACTAGCATTTTTTACTGGGCGGAAAAAGGAGGGCCTTTTCCCCTCATAGATCCTCTAGACCCCTTCAAAGAAATGTAGTGGATTTTGCGAAGTAAGTGCGTGACATATTTCTCATCTTTAAAATTGTAATTGGATCAAATTTTCTGTGGGAATAGCTCAAAATTGCACCGGGGACGACTCAATTTTTCAAAATTTCCCGGTTTTTTTGGGAATTTACTGTTTTCATTTTAAAAACATTTTTAAATTATTTTAGAAATATCGCAGGTTCTCCCGGGAAGATTAGTTGTATGTGAGAAATACGTTAAAAAAGTTTCCGAAAGTAGAATTTTCCACCATTGCTAGGATACTATAACAGAAAAATTAATTCTATTAATCTAGAATCTATTAATTCTAGAAGCCAAGCACCTATGTTAAACTTACGTCGTATCAAACAAACCGTCCTCGTGCCTTTGGACGTGATTCGTATCTTTCGTGAATGAAACACATCATTTTCAATTTCAATTTGCAACGGCGAGTCTCAGAAGATTTCATCCTCATTCAATCATCGGCAGAGCTTTACACCCTCCCCGAGGCCGCATCCGAAGCGGGAGGGTGGCGTGAGGAGGAGGAGGGGAGCTCACAAAAAGGGAAAAAGCCACCCTTGCGCGGGCTGTCACGTAATAAGGGTGGTCGACCGAGCCAAAATGTTTTCGGATTGGATTTCTTGCGGCCAGAGCGGGCGTATGAAAAAATTATTAGGCTTTCGAAAAAAGTAGGAGGAATGCTGCGGGTCTAACCCCAGCGGAAAATAACTTGATGATCGGGGAGGATTTTCCGCTAGGGTTGCTCGTCGGGATCCCGAGGGATGCTCTCGAAAGACGATACTTGAAGCCACAAGGGTTGACGCTCACGCTCGTCAAATGTAGTTTTCGGGCTCAAAATAGTTAGCGCTGAGATATTGATAGCTTATAGCAAAGGTGGACATTTTGGAAAATCCGAGTTAAGTATAGACATTCTTACTATATTTAAAAAATAGGGGCTCAATATGGCAGAAGAAATTGAGAGTTGCGCGTATAACTTTAAACGCGAGACATTGCTGCGAATTACATCGGAGGAAAAAATACCGTCTCACTACCTCTAACAAGTCCTCTTGTGCTCATTCTCAGTTTTCCTTCAATACTGTGACTAGGCAAAGAGAGCAACCCAAGAGCAGTAATAGTTGCTTGCAATAATTCGGCCATGATTATTTCGTTTCAGTTGCAGTCACAACTTAATTATACCAAGTGTAGTATTTTCCACTCGTATTGACCTATTCGCTTTTCGAAATTTAATTCGGTAACGATAAGGAGTCACAGTTTGCTTGCAGTATTTTCTCCACGAGCATTCGGTTTTAGTTTGAGTCGCGACTTCATACCGTTTGGTGCTTACTTCGGCCATTTTCTGCTCAGTAACCTAACTAGACACTGCAAGCAACTTAGGAGTATTATTCGTTGCTTGGACTGGTCTGGCCAAGTTCAATCGGTTCGATACTGGAAATATGAGGAACATTATAACTCGTAATTCCTACTATGATTTTTTTTTAATCTCGTGGAAGGAGCCATAAAATGTTGTTACGTTATCATATCTTGCGGAAACAATGAATTCAAATTGTTTTAATTTGAGTTGTACTCAACAGCGCCGTGAAAAGCCGAGATCTGATGAACCAATCCTAGAGCGGCACAGATACGACAAAATTCTTTCACAAGATCAGCAAAACAACACAGGAAGTGGTCAGTCATTCAATAATAATTGTTCTAGTTTCTGTAAACTCTTCCAAATTTTTCTTGCGCAGTTTTGTTGTTAGGCAAAACGTACCTCCGGATCTGGGTGAAAATAATAATAATAATAATAAAAAAAAAAAAATGAACAGTTGATAGCGTAGTGGGTCAACGAGTGGTGTATAGATCAACCCGAGACGACTACGCGAGTCAGTGTCGAGGCGTAAATGACCGATCATCGATCTTTCCCCCTTTAAAGCTATGATGAAGAATCGATTACTAAGGTGTTCGTTGCGAACACATTGTTTATCGATTCATCTCCATAGAATTAAATGTCTCGATACATCGCAAAGCACGCCACGCCACTGGCGCGAATAATGTGCGAAAAATATGAGCCGAAACGCAGTCGCAGTCTAATTAGTTTGTAGCTGGATGCAGCGAAAGGTGTTGATGTGAGTCACACTTATGATTACGAGTGAGTTGTTTTCCAGCCAAACCGCAGACGTTGACTCGCTCGCAGACGCAGACGCGGGCTTGTCATCCTGTCCATCAGCTCTTTTTATTTCCAACAAGGTCACTTTCAGAATTTTCCCCCGTTCCTCGTATTCGCAACCGCGGCTCATTACTAAAACGCATTCGCACTGTCTCCCGTTCGTCCTACCCTTGCTTTTATTGCCCCGATGAAAGGTTGACTGCGTCGAGAAGTTAGACCGGTACCGTCATGATGATTCTAACAGATGTACAGGGTGGCTAAGAGTTGACGTCAAAGAAATTTACGAGCGATTACTGGCACGGCAGAGTTCTTTAAGAAAATTTTGACGTTGAGAATTTGCAGGTGTCTGAATTTTGATGAATTTCGTGTTTAGGGGGAAACTACTGCGCGAACTGAACACGAGGATACCCTTGGTTAATGAATTGAACAATTATTGAAGAAGATATGACGAAATGATCTAATCAGCTAAAATACGTGTGTTTAAATAGGAAATGCCACCAGATGACGTCACTATAGGCGGTGCATTTTCTCACTTTTAAATCTATTTTTATACTATTTCCCATAACAGAAACAAATTACTGTGAAATCAGCTCTTTCAGATGAGGCAATAAAAAATTCGCATGCAAATTCTCGATTTTTGCACTTACATTCTATATTTGTGACCGGATCTGTGAAAAGGGACCTTACCCTCCAAATATTCGAATTTGATTTAATGGTTCGACCTCATAGAGTGATAAAATGGGAAATTTCGACGCTACTTTGACCATTGAAGCTGAAAAATTGTGGGAGATATGACATCCTGAAGTTCCAAGACAAAAATCCTTAAGTTTTAGGTTGCCGGCCAGGTTGGCCTAGTGGTCAGCACGTCTGACTCTAGGCCAATAGGTCCCGGGTTCGAATCCCGGTGGTGGCGACAAATTTTCATGGAACTGACGAGTGGATCTGCAGAAACAGATTCCACTCGGCCTTAATCCCTGAAAATTTGAAAGCCTGGAGCATGGATGTGTCTAAATCCCATGATGTCTAAGGACAATAAATACTGTCTATCGATGGCTGTAGGTTCCAACGGAATATAAGCCCTCTAAACCAGCAAAAAAAAAAAAAAAAAAAAAAAAGTTTTAGGTTAAGGATTCTAACGTAAACACAGAAAAGGAGCAGCCAACATCCTTTGTGCGGAAAAAATTAAGCTAAAACCTAGTCGCAGCATGTTTCCAACGCCTCTAGAGAGCGTTTTCAATGGGGAACTCGAGATCTCCGATTCCGAAATTTTCCCCTACATTTGACTTTTTTTGAAAGTTGTCTCCTGGACCATGAGGCTCCTTTTCAGGGATCCAGTCACATTTAATGTTCATTGAAATCTCTTGAATTAGAGCTAATATCACACTCGTCGAGTGAAGTTGTACATAATAACCTGAGAGGCAAAATTTTCACACAGCAGAAGCCAAAATCCTTGATTAGATAACTCCAGCGGGAGGATGTTCCCGAGCATATCTCGGAAAATAGAAGGAAAAATAGGAATATCTGTAGCTTCTATAAATCCATTACTTAATAAATAAAATTCAATATCTAGATTCCCTCTAAAATAAAACTCAAGTTCGGGAATTAATTTTCTTTCTAGTACACCTGGAATTCTAGTCGTCTTGAGGGCACTTTGCTCGTCTCAAAGACAATCCCCTTTGCCCTACAATATGACTCTTAGTTCTAAATTAGGATGTCAGTTCACATATAACCATTGGCCCTCCCAAACGGAAACATGCCTTTGCGACACTCCTCCTTCCCCAACCATGGCGTCGGTCAGACACCACCCCTTGCGCGGAATTCCACGAGTGGGAGGCGGAAGAGGGGTGGCAAGGTGTGGATTAGGGTGTTGGTGTGAGTGTGTAGAGAGGTGGGCACGTGTTTAATGGGCAATTTTTCATCCACAAGGAACGGAAGCCGCAATAAATAAACAAGGACGAAGAATAAGAAGGAAACTAATAATTAGTTGTGATTACAGGCTAGGGATGAGAGGGGAGTGGGGGGCGGCTCCAGCGTAATTGATCAAGATACAGCCTCCGCGGCGAGCAGCATACAGGTGTTGTTGAGGTGTCTCCGTGGCGCGCGCTCAGCGTTCTCCCGGGACCGGACTGGTTTTTGAAACCCGGCCACTTTTTCAATCTCATTCCCGGCCCCGCTTCGTAAATCGTACCCCGCGTTGCCAGCGCCGCGCCGCTCCCGAGAAAGCCCTCAGAATATGGTTAGATTCAAAAAGCTTGACTCCAGATGCACAGTCTTTAATACGAGTACAATAGGCAGGTAATTGAAAACGGGAGTGAGAAGTCAAGTTCGCCTTCAATTCGATGGATGCAATTTGAGCGGCTTAGGAGTTGAAATAGTTGTATCGCGCATACAACTATTTTAACTCCTTAGCCGCTCAAATTGCATCCATCGAATTGAAGGCGAACTTGACTCATTAAACGAAATGTGATGTCTGAAAGAGAGTTACTATTCGTATGATGATGATGATGAGATTTTTCTTATCTCAACTCATGCATTAAGGAGCATATTCGATAGCGCTTTTTACTCCAAAAATATTTGTGGTCGGGCAAAGCTCAAAACTGTATAAATGATAATAATTATTGGTTCCTCCAAAAAATTGTGTTTGACTGCCTCCTTAAAGTTTGACAGTGGCATGAGTTTGTTCAGCTGGATCCACCTTCCTTACCACTTTGTTCGTCTATCTTTCGTTGGTACATCAACGACATGTACCGGAAGCATTTCGAATTATTGAAAACTATCGATTTGAACTGGTGGAATTTTCCCTTCTTTTTTTCCTTCCTCTTTATTTCTTTTTTCCTTCATTCTTTTCCATCTACTGAGAGCCTCTGCATGCTGACGCTACAAATCATTTGACTCGGCGCATTTTTTCCCTCGTGAAGTTGCGTTGTTTGCGACACGAATGATGTAATTTAAAGTGCAAGTGATCGTTTAAAGTTTGGTTGAACTTTAAACATTTATTTCATCCTGACATAATGCATCGAGTCAAACAGGGGATCGGGGGCAAAAAGAGGACTTTCGAAGTTTCGCGTCCTCTTCCTTGAACGGCAGACCTAAAAAAGACACTTCCCCCGATGTACGTTCTATCCTCCTGCACAATCGGACAAAGTAACTGGCATTATGTGTTAATATGGGAGGTAGAACACAAAGTGACCTAAACTTTCTGTTACTGTTTCATCGGGTTACATTAACAAAATTTTGGGTTGAAAATTTGCAACCTCGAAAAAATCAGACGCGAACCGCTGAGATTGAACCTGGATCGTATCGGAGAAGCTCTCAAGCGCTCACCACTCGCAAGTTACAGCCTCTGACATATCGAGAAAAACAAGAGTACATTAGTTCTGCAAGAAACTTCCCTCATCCCAGATATCTCAGAGTAAACTACGGTCTCAGTCAATTTGACCAAAAATGTGGTCGATCAACCAAGTCTTTCTGTTTGAGTTGACCGACGAAAAGTAACTTAAAGTTACCCAAAGTACACTGAAAAAAAAAGATTGGTAGAATTCACCATTCCTCCACGCTGTATTTCACACAGCGTCAATTCAGAGTCAATTCTGCCAGAAGAAAGGTAAACATCACTAATATACCGGCACAGGTAACCATTCCTCTGGCAGAATCGACTTCGAATTCGCGTTGTGTGACACACAACGTGACGGAATGGTAAATCCAACCAATCTTTTTTTTCAGTGTAACTACGGACACGGAAATTTTCAATCGTGCGTGCAGGCGACACACGTTCCGTCTTGTTCCTCAGTCCCCGTAGAGGCGGCAACGCAGGTAATGCGTTTGGTAGTGTCCACAAATTTATAACTCGGTAGCAACTTAAGATCCTTTGTCACAATCATTACACTTAAAATATATCATTGCGAGGACACTTTATTGAGCGCTGTTGGGATACGACAGGCTGCGGGTGCGCACACTCAGGAACTCACTCGCGGACGGGGGAGGGGGGAGTGCCCGCGAAGCTCCCCCGGGTTAATTAGCATCTCTTGTTCGACTCATCCATCTTCCAGGGGAGCGAGCGAGCGACGCTGCCATCCGCCCCGCTTTCCCGAGGGAAAGGGGCTGTAGATCCGGGCAAAACGGCAACGTCGCCGAAGACCAGCGTAGCGCGGTAGTCGCGTCGGTGTCTTTCATCCACCTCGTCGGCGGTGTTCCCGATGAAAAAGTCGAGAGGAGAAAGAGGAAAGCTGGTCCGCGGAGGAGAATAGCCGATTATCAATTTACCGGCGTTTTCGCATTTTTTTCTCCCCGCTCCCGTATGCAAAACCTGACATTTTCGCTTGTAAGCCGGTTCTTACAAGGCATTAGCCAATAAAATTAAAATATGTTCACGTCTTCGATTTTTTTTTGCGGGCTCCAAGTGTCGTGGCCGGCTAGCACGACGAAGCCGCGGGCGCGAGGGTAAGCGCAGACAATTTGTCGTTCGCTTTTTTGTCGAAAACGGACCTGGGAGCAACTTCGTGGAATCCGCTCTCCTATCGGTCCATTACTCGGTTCCTCGCTCAAATCCCGGCTTGAACTTTAATTGGCGGCGTGAAGTTTTTGTCGAGGCATTGAATCGGGAGCAAGTGGGTGTAATTTGAGGCTGGTTGGACTTTGAGTAATGTGACGTCTTGTGAAATATGGACCTCCTCGTCATTGAGCTGTACAAGATGTATTTGAACATACATATGTTACACTTTACCGCCACTCAGAAAGGAATTCATCCATTGGAAAGTTCGGAAATTGACTCATAAAAGTGATGCCAACTTGTCTATGCAGTAGGCAATTGACGATCGCTGACAATTCATAAGCGAGAGTAAGGAATAGATAAACACGAAAGAAAGAAAAAGAGAGCACGTTTAGAATTGGAGTACTTATTTTCCTCCTTAAAAACTGGCAGCAACTACAACACAAGCACGTTGTGTGTAGTGTAGTCAATGACCTCAATCAGGTTCGGTTCGGTTAGGCAACTAACGAACTGCGGGGCAATGCGTGAAGTATCACAAAAAACTGAAGGCCTCCGCTCTGAATCGGTCGTGTTTTCGATTTTTTTTACCAGTACAACTATCGTCATGAAGATGCAATTCATTACAATTTGGACGAAGGACGACAATCCGACGAGGCAACATTCGAATTTTCATAGGCAGTGGAGGTATTTCCTCGGCCCTAGAGAGCGACCCTACACGGTGATCCAAGAGTCCTACACAACCTCTACCCCTATACAGCCCCCAGGATTCATGCCCTGTCTGAGGGTGATCGCTTCAAAATTTTAAGGAGTCTCAAAAGTCGTCACCATTGACCCAGGGGTTCTCACAAAATTCGAGTCTTGATTTCAATTAGTTCAAAAGTTACAGGGGTAATGCCAGGTGCAGACTTTCGGATTAGTCTGTGCAATATTTGTCGGCCTCCTATATGGTGTGGTGGTTGTAGCACTTGCTCTAGGATCGGGAGGTTCTGGGTTCGACTCCCGGCCATGTGACCCGAGTTTGATGGTCTCAAACAACGGTTACCTGGGGCTGGCTTGATTAGGGACGGAGGGGGGATGGGGCTCTAGGGATGGCAAAACGCAGAATTATCCCTCGTGGAATACTTGAAGGGTAA
>NW_017557621.1:7096647-7221979 GCF_001854935.1 Bemisia tabaci
GGGGGGGTGCGATGAAGCAAGACGTGGCAAGATACCAAGCCTGGGAGAGGCAGAGCAGAGCGCGGCCGGTGGACTACGAAGATGGATGCCGTTAATTTGACACTTGGATGTTTGTTGGCGTTTGTCGGCGGCCGGGACAATGTCAACCAACAACAGCATCTCATCGAACGTCGAACATCTAGCACTAGACATGCAGCGCCGGGCACGGATTCTCGATCGAGCGGGGCCTGGAGGGCGGCATTCTTATGACTAATGGCCCCACGACTCACGATGACCGCGACTCAATTAGGCCACCCGACGGCATTGCCAAGCTTGCCCTGATTCCCGACTCCACCTCGCCCTCAGGGCTAAAGATCTACGTGGAAACGTCCCAGAGTCCCTTTTACTGGGAGAAAAGACAATGCGAATCCATTTCTGATTGGTTCCTGTATTTTAGGTCCTCACAGTGTCACAAACGGGCATAAAGCTTACACTTTCACCTACCTTCTTTGTCAATTGCAACTACCCGCTTTCACCAATAGGACCCCTCCATATCCCTCTTGTCTCCTTTGTCTACAGCTTTGTCTATAAATTTCAATAATCGGCCCGCTGATCGACTGTTGAGTCAGGGCCTTAAATAACGTGTAATTTGCCTCAATTTCTGATCTTCAGCAAATACATGGAGAAAAAAACTTCGTGCATGGAACCTGAAGTTGAGGTCTTATGGATCCCTGAGGTTTTCGGATCACGCATACGGAAACTTGAGGTCCAACTGCCGAGGTTCGACTCAGACATCTGAAGCTCTCGGTCTCCTCCGAAGTACTTCAGATGTGTGACCTGAACCCTTCGGTATATACCGCAGTACTTCAGAAGTCTGACTCGAACTTCGGCAGCTCTGAACCTCAAGTTTTCGGATGCGTGATCCGAAGAGATCCATTTGACCTCAACTTCGGGTCCCATGCACGAAGTTTTTTTCTCCGTGTTTCGGCAGCTGGACCTCAAGTTTTCGGATGCGTGATCCGAAAACTTCAGAGATCCATATGACCTAAACTTCAGGTCCCACGCACGAAGTTTTTCTCTCCGTGCAATACGGAGGAACGGTAGCGGATCGAGTCCATTGACCTAAGGCCAAGGTGCAAAGTGGCAACGGACGTTCCGAAATGAAGACGAAGACACGCCAGCGGACAATAATTGGAGTACGAGGAAGACCATGAAAGAGCCACGTATTAGATATTATGTTCGTGGGGGATACGCGGTTTTTCCTTAGCTGATGAGAGGCCGCGGTTGTGGCTATGGCACTGCATATCGTGCATATCACGTCTAGAGGTATCGCGGCCGGTAAGTGGCCCCCTGAAAGGATCTGTCAGCGGCGGGGGCCTCGGATGATGGACGAGCCGGAGATTAGGGAACAATTAAAGGCGCAACAAACGGAACTGGAGGCGCCCGACCCCGACAAACGGGATGCGCAAGACCCGCGGTTCGCTACCTTCCCCGAACATACCGATCATCTACACCCTCGATCGATTATGTTTGTTGAACCTCCGGAGACCCCGCTCCCGCTAGGCTCTCGGTGAGAAACTTCCTACTATCAGGATCAGTGCTGCCATTTCCCGGTATAATTCCGGAAAACACTGGAAAAAAAACACATTGGATCTAGAGTTCAGACTTGAAAACATCGACGAGATAAAATATTTTTGATTCAATCGGATTTCAGCTTAAATCAAGAACCCAGCCTCTTAATTTGAGCGGATTTCCTTTTGATTTAAACTTAAATCCGATTGAATCAAGAGTATTTTTTCTTGTCAATGTTTTCAAGAGTCTGGACTCTAGATCCAATTTGTTTTTTTTCCAGTGAATCGGAACTTTTCGAATAATCGGATCGGAACTATTTCCGTAATCTTCTGAATACTCGGAATTCTTAGCTATTTGCGGAGTTTCCTCGAAATTTACAGTTTTTCGTCAGTTTGACCATTTATTTGATAAAATTTAGGGACTTTTTGATCAAATTGACGATTTTTTGAACTGGATCCGGGCGTCTTTCGGAATTTTTCCCTGGAACTTTTCTCGGAGCTCTGAAAATCTGAATATGTTTCCGGTAATCGGAGTTATTTCGGAATCTTTGGGTAAAATAAACAGGGCCGGATTAAGAGGGTGGCCACATGGCCCAATGGCCAATGGCGGCAAAATGTAGGGGGCGGCAAATTTTGCAATCTTCTTAAATGTAGGTATCAAAAAAAGATAGAGAAAAATCGGATTCAGAAAATAAATTACAAACGAGAAAAGACGACAAAATCTCTCATTTCCTAAGAGTAAGAGGAGTAATTTCTAATTTTGTCGTCTTTCTGTGATACAAGAGACAACACCTTTAATTAGTCGAGTTAAGAGAGAAACCAAACACGCAATTTTACCTGGAACGGAGCGGCGCGGCGGTCGGCATGAAACGCATAGTGCCTACAAGACTGCATGAATACTTCACGCATTGCGTCAAACACACTGCGGTCAGCAGCAGTCGGCTTGAAACGCATAGCGCCTACAAGACTGCACGAATACTTCACGCATTGCGCCAAACAGTGTGGTCAGCAGCGGTTGGCGTGAAGCGCATAGCGCCTACAAGACTGCATGAATACTTCACGCATCGCGCCAACACAGTGCGGTCGGCGCAGCGGCGAAAGTTAAAATTATTAACCATATTTATGTTTGTTCTTTTATAATTTTTTCGTTCGTTTTTTATATATTGAAGGCCTTGTCCAAACAGGGATGGGTTTACGGAACTGAACTTTTGTTAGTGTCGACAGGGCTTTCACAAAAAATGTGCCCAACACGAGTAAACGCGTCTCATACACCCCTCCTCCACCGTTACGTATTCACTTGATTGTTTTTCTAGATCGTATTCGACAGATCACACAGGTGAGATTATATTGATATCGATTGGTTCAATATGTACCTAACCACAGCCTCAAAAGTCAATTCAGAAATCTGAGGTAACGGGTCTTATGTGATCGAATTTTTATTCTCTCGAGTACCAAATGTTAATGAAAAGTGGAATTGTTAGGAATTTTATCATTTTCAGCTTTTCCAAATGAAATCTTAAAATTTTTGTTGGAAGTTATGTTCTATTGTTTTGGACCAAACGGTACATCGAACCACTGTCGAATACGATCTATTAATGTTTCAAAACGAATGAGAAGGGGGCGGAAAAATACAGGCGGCTCATGGGCGGCAAGTAGGTAAATCCGGCCCTGAAAATAAAATGGTAGCACTGACCAGGGCGTCAAAACCGCTATCGCTACACAGTGGATTCAGTCAATTAGAGAGGTCAGCACGAAATTGTTGACTAAAACTGCAAATTCTGATATTTATTTCGTCACATTTTAAATTTTGAGAGGGGATTCTGAAAGATAATTTCACGAAAAAACCAATGGAACCAAATTTGAAACCTCAAAGTTTTGTATGAACGGAGTTACAAGCTTTTAAAGTTCCCAAATTTTGTCCGACCTCTCTCATTGACTCGATCCACTGTTCGGCATCGCTTTTGCTCCGCTTCGGTCCGTCAGTATTAAAAATTGAATTTCATCCGTAATTTTACAGTTTTCTATTGAAAAAGTTGATCGATTTGCCGGAAGACAGTAAAAGTCGTCGTTGTTCAGACTACGGTATTTAACCACATTTCAACGCTGCAAATTTTTATTCGCAAATACTCTCTCTTGAAATCTTTTGAGCATTCCTAAATATAACTGAAAATTTTACCGATTTTAACGTTTGAAGTCGCACTCGAAATCGTCGCCTGAAAATTGCGAAAAACTTGCCGACCGCTGACAGAATCAGGTCAAAGAGTTCGTATTAAAAGATAATAACATGGGTTTTCAGCTCTTGCACACGTTCACTATCGTTAATAATTGATGGCTCACGCGAAAATAGTCGACAAGACTTTTGGGGCACCACTTGTTTTGTTAATCTCTGCATGGTACTTTTGCCGATTTTCGCCCTCAGCTTTCTATGAATGCCAGAAATGCACGGAAAAAATTAAATTTCTGATTCAACGATTCAATTGTTAAAAAAATTAACCGCAATGTTTCAACGCAGATTTTACAGCAAAGAAATGCTACTTTAACCACTATTGTCAGCTAATTAACCACTAAGTATCATTATTGTGTTGTGAAATCTACACTGAAACATTGCCGTCACTCTTTTTGGCAACTGAATTGTTAAATAAGCAATTTAATTTTTTCCGTGTGACTAATTTACCGTATTTCCTCNAATATTAATTCAAACATTTTAAAAAAATTTAATATTTTAAAAATATTATGAAATATTATTTTTAAAATATTAACAAAAATAATTATGATATATTTTAACAATATTATAAAATATTATTTTAAAAATGTTTACTTTTTATATTTTTAAAGTATTTTTGGAATATTTTAAAAATATTATAAGATATTATTTTTAAAACGTTTACTTTTAATATTTTTAAAATATTTTTAAAATATTTTAAAAATAATATTTTATAATATTTTTGAAATGTTTACATTTTATATTTTAAAAATATTCCACAAATATTTCAAAAATATGTCATATTTTATATTTTAAAAGTATTTTGAAAAATATTTTTGGAATACTTTTAAAACATTCTTGAAATATTTTAAAAATATAAAGAAGAAAATATTTTCTGTAAATATTTTTGAAATAAGGTGCATATTTTTAAAATATTTTAAAAATATTGCTGTCTAACTGGGGGGTTTTCAGCTCTTGCACACGTTCACTATCGTTAATAATTGATGGCTCACGCGAAAATAGTCGACAAGACTTTTGGGGCACCACTTGTTTTGTTAATCTCTGGTGGTTGCCGATTTTCGCCCGCAGCTTTCTATGAATGCCAGAAATGCACGGAAAAAATTAAATTGCTGATTTAACAATTCAATTGTTAAAAAAATTAACCGCAATGTTTCAACGTAGATTTTACAGCAAAGAAATGCTACTTTAACCACTATTGTCAGCTAATTTAACCACCAAGTATCATTTTTGTGTTGTGAAATCTACACTGAAACATTGCCGTCACTTTTTTTGGCAATTGAATTGTTAAATAAGCAATTTAATTTTTCCCGTGTGACTAATTTACCGTATTTCCTCCTCGACGATTCCATCCCACATCGTTCCTAAATTCTACTTCTTGGAAATCACAGACAGCAAAAGGACGAAGTAGAGTATTTTTATTGGCCTCGATGTAGTGACGAGTCCAACGGAATATAGAACAGGAAGTCCGGTAAATTCTCGACTAGATCCAACTTGGACGCTATTTTAACCTGTTACCCGGACACCTGCGTCTTTTTATCCTGTCAGCACCGCACCGCGCTTTTCCCCGTGACATTTGCCGCGGCGAGAGGAGGCGAGACACAGAGGAGACCGTCGTAAAAGGATCGGCGTCATTAACCGATGCAGGAATTCCTCGCAAAAATGTGCCGTGCCGACAGCAGGCTTCATCAAAACCTCATTTTCGGNGGGGGGGGGGGGGGGGGGGGGGGGGGGTTGTTGGACCGCGGGAGACCCAACGTCGGCCGCGAAGACATGCTGTCTGAAGCGACGCAGAATCGCATGGCGTTGCCGACTGAAAGTTTCCTGTGCCATCAACACTGAAAAATAAATCTCGGTGTATTTACTAAGAAAATGGTAAAATTACCAAGAATTCAGGGTTCTATTTGATCCCAGTTTTTTCTTGGTAAAATTACCATTTATGGAATTGGTAATTTTACCGAGGAATCTCGGTAACTTTCTCGGTAATTTTACTGGACCTTGGTAAAAACGCCAATATTTTTTATCGACTGTGGTAGAATTACCGAGATGAAATGGCAAAGTTACCGGGAATTGATTACCAATAAAAGTGGTATTCTCACCTGAAAAAAACAGTGAAAATACCGGTTTTTAGGTAAGCTTACCAGTCTGTCTTGGTAAAATTACCAATAATTGGTAAAAAAAAGTGAGATGGTAAAGGTACCAACGGACCGTTGTAAAAACGCCGAGAATTTTTTTTCAGTGAACTTCCTGCAAAGCGTCCAAAGGAACCATCGGGCTGATAATTGAAATCAATGGACAAAGCAATAAACAAAGTAGATATATGGAGTATGGAGCGATCCTATTGGTTAAAATGGGTGGTTTCCATAGACTACGGGAGAAAATGATGGACTAATAGGTTCTCTTGTAGGTTACCGTTAGTTACTCTACTACCTACTCTCTTTGTCCATTGCAATCACGCGCTTCCACCAGTAGGATCCCTCTGTATCCCTTTTGTCCTCTTTGCCTCTAGTTTTGTCTATCAATTGCAATAATCGGCCCGCAGTATGCGTGGTATCGGCAAACCTAATTCTACCTACGCATAGACTCATAGAGGTGTCCTAGCGGTTTGGGGTTAGCTATCGAAAGTGTTTCGCCAGGAGGTAGTAACGATAAGAGGACCCTTCTTACGGATTGCTATCGGTTGACGGTAAACGAGCTACTATTATAAATATTAGTATCACGAGCCCAGCAATCCGTTAGATGGACTTACGGGAATACTCCGAAAGTAATGAAGCATGCCGTATGAGTCTTCGGACTGTAAATACGGAAGCAAAATTGAATGGGTGATATTTTGTTGAAGTTGATGTTGAAACGAATTTCATTTGAAATGAGTAAGAACCTTAATTAAGCAACCCCTACCAACAAGGCTCAAACTAACGGGAGGTATGGTTAAATGCGTGTGTCGTTTTTATTCCCCGTTTCCACGGGACCTAGATGATCTTGGAATATTAAAAAACGTGTACAAAAACTCTTGGAATGAGGATTCTAAAATTAGCGAACCCGAATAAAAAGTAAAAATTAGCCAGCGTTACATTTTTAAGTATATTAGTTTGAAAAAAGTTGCATATCGACGGTGAAAGTCGGCGATCACATAACTCGATTTGCGACGTCGCAGACTTCCTGTCATACTTTATTCTTTAAACGGAAAACTACTCAACGGTAATTCCTTAAAACTGCAGTGATTTTTCTTCTATGTGCGAGGAAAATTCTGCAAAAACTGCAAGGAATCATGTCCATTTGTTCTCCTTTAAAAAAATAACATAGTTGCGGAGATTTTCAGACACCGCAAACGAGTCATGTGATTGCCGACTTGCACCGTCGATATATTTTGATCTATGATCCCTGTTGTTACTTTTTTCTTTCATTGAACCTCATAACCGGCCCAAAATGTTCCGAATCGTCATCCAAACTCGACCCGCAGGAAGTTGGATGTTCCAATGTCGGCAAATTCTAACGCAGGAATAATACTCTCCACTCGAGATTTTGGCCACGTCGCATTCGTTCGGCGAGGGTTATCGGCATGAGGCATCTCGGCATAGGTTGCGGTCGCGAAGGTGAGTCGTTGTCAAGGGGTGGTTTCACGGTGGGGGAAAGTGTTTGAAATCAGTCGGAAAACACTTAGCCTGACGTGGTGTTTAGCGAGGTGTGTTTATTTTGGGACGGAAGGACTATTACAACGCGGCTACCGTGCTACCCTCAGCCCGGAGCCGAGGAAACTATCACCCTCCTATTATGCTACCCCAATAAGAAACCGCGCATCTGCGGGAGGTCGCCGTTGAACTTGAGCGGTTTTGTCGCCGCACGCCTTGTCGAGATGTCGAGAGCCTCTGACACAACAACCGAGGAGGACTAAGACATCCTTCTCGGAACGAGATAACATCGAGTATCATCGACGTCCTCAAAACATTGTGTTTTGAGAGCCTCGACTGGCAACAGAAAAAATCACTTTACCTTTCTAGCACCTTTTTGGGTTTCCGTTTATCCCTTGCGTGATATCTGGTGCACAAGCCTCTTCGCATCTGAATATTTTTATTCGATGTTTATACCAGAACTAAGCAAAACCCCAGTTATCGAACGAATTTTGTTTTTCAATCCGGTAAAAAATAGGACAAGGCACCTTTCAGATGGAACATCATTATACGCATTTAAGTCGCGTTTAAATACTTCTGGCTCAATAAGCAAAGGCACCCCTTTGCATTTGACCTGTTGACAACTCCATATTTCATAAGTTTAAATGCGTATGAAACAGTAAATGGCAAGTTGCATCACCCAGAATCGGTTCTCTGTAATGATTTTAAACGAATGAAAAGTATCGCTAATTTTCGAAAATTTTGATGATATAACCTTCGTATGGCCCTTTGAGTAAGTATTAAGGCCATGGAACATTTCCCTTCTCATTTATTTGGTGGATAATTTTTGCTCTTACTTGTATTTTTCATTTTATGATTGATTTTTACCATATCTGTTCACTACATCTCGTTGTTTCCCACACGAAAGGAGCGTAACTCCATTCCAAGGTTGCAAAATCGACTAAAAAAATTCAATTTTTTACAATAGTTTATCTGTGCAATTTTCGTTGGAAATGTTTCTAATTTTCGTGCGATATCAGAGGAAAAATCAGTGTTTTTTCAGCTAAAAATTCCTAAGATTCTCCTGGTAAAAAATCAATTTGCGCCATCAGGAAAGGCAACAATGAAATGTAGTCATGTTTTTTCTTGAGGGAAACTACGATCTGACCCCGACGTTTGCTAGAAACGTTGAATTGGTGATTTTTGATTGATTGGGAAGTATACAGTGGCGTGGCGTGAATGTGATCGATTATCGATATCTCGCCATTTGAAGCTATGGTAAAGAATCGATTAATAAGGTGTTCGCTGCGAACACCCTGATAATCGATCTTTTTTCATAGGTTTCAGTGGCGTATCGATCGATATATCGCAAAGCACGCCACGCCACTGGAAGTATATACCTTCCTACCGATCAGAAGCCAGCATATTAACTAACCCCCTTTTACTCAAAACGGAGAAATGCAAGGGAGTCTTATTCTGAAGCAGCGATAATTTCCAGGAGCCGCGATGTAGGTTGCTTCAAAATTTCGACACTTCGAAGAACCTAACGGCAATTGTCAAAATTCAAATATCAATTGAGAAAGAGAATCGCTCGGAGAATTTCGTACTTAAACGGTTCCAAGATATTCGGAGCAGGAAAATATATGTTACGTTCTGCAATCTGTTTTGGCGAATATCCTCAGGCCTTTTCATCTTGCAAGATTCAAGTGAGGTCTAAAAATCTTCCAATCTCGAGGAAAATTAGCACTGATAAATTTTCAAGGAGGATCGCGAATAATACGATGACAGAGCTGATCAGGAAAACGGAAATATTGTCCATTATCTTTATAATTCAATCCAAATTCTTCGTTGGATCTGTGCTTTAGTCAAAAAGGCTATGTTATGCAGGTCCTAGTGTTACGCTAACCAGCGACTGCCGTGCAGAGAGTATAGAAGGTATACCTTCTATACTCTCTGCTGCCGTGTGAGATCGTGGTAAGGACTAGGATGCAGCCGTTGCTGGAGGTTTTTAAAATGTCGCTTTTTAAATGAGTATGTATGTATAAGCCGCTTTTATAGCGCTCTCTGGCGCTCTGCGACACCTAGCCGCCAAAGTCCCCTATCCTCCCAAAGCTCTTCAGGGAGTTGGCAAACCCTCATTTCCTCTAAAACCCCCTGTCGCCACCCTTTCACTGGGCGTCCACCTCGTCTCCTCCCAGGAGGAACCTAGTCAGAAGAGTTTTAAAATAGTCAGTTCTTAAAAAAGGGTGAGTTTAGTGAGTTTTTGTTCAAGTGCATTAATTTTGAATCGGAGGAATGATTTATTCGAAAGCTATAGATACCCACAGCATAACAAATGAGTGCCTTTACTCAAAAAATCGATGTTTTAGGGCCAATGACCAGAAGTAGGGATATGTCCAATATTGGCTGACTAATGTCAACCGTGGCCGAAAGTTTCCATTTACGGCCAATGACGTCAATGGCCGGTTATTTCGGGAATTGTCATTTTAAAGACGAGTGTGTCACGCATTGGCTGGCCGCTCCGACGTCATTTGCCAACCAGTGTCCTCATTGGTCAATCAGTGGTGGCCAATTTGGATTTGTGATCACTTGACGGTTGCACATGAGTGACCATCATGAGCCCACTGAAAGCCAATGCATAACCAACCGCCTGTTATCGTTATGGAAAGATTATGAATACCAGGAGGGAAGCAAGGAGAGGCTTTTATATATTCAAGCAAATAAGATACTGGAAACCTCTAATCAAAAATTCCAGGCCGTCCCGGTTGGCGAAACGTTTGTCATTCCAACACCCGATGTTGACCGCGGCCACATTAACGTCTTGCTGCGGCGATGAAAGAAGGTAATGAACATTATCGTTTGGAAACAGAACTTGAAACCGTAAAGTCACTACGCATACACGCTCACACTTTAATGTCCGTCGACTGAATCAAAATTTAGTGTAGGTAACCAAAGTTTTGAATACAATTACGAATTTCAGCATTACGAACAGAACATTTAGATACCTGGGCAAAATTTTGGTTTTTATAATCGAAAACTTCTACTACCTGAACCGAAAACTCCAGCGTGACATATGAATGTTCTGTCTGCGAAATTGCTTCAAAGCTTATAGGTCTCGGCTCTGAATTGGACGTATTTCTGCCAAACGGAACTAAGTGCATTATGTCGTAAGCCCTGTTATGCATATATCTTATGGGTCTCAGGGCTCATATCTTAATACACGTAGTTCCGTTTGACAGAAACACGTCCAATTGATGTGTGGTTTACTCAATGAGGGTGAGCGCATTTTGAAAGTAAACGCATAATTCCGAATCTGGTAAATTGTGTGGCTCAAACCTCAAACTGTTTCGAGAAGTATTTTAACGATTTAAAACAATCCTCAGTTCGACAAAAAGATGAAAAAATAAGAGACCAAGTCTGTACGTAATTGAAATTTTTGAAATTTTTCTTCCAAATCAGGTAGTACAAATGAGTTTGAAATCACCCTATAATGAGGGAAGACGGAAGAAAGTTACAAAGCCCACGACGGCTCCTGTTTCTTTGCCGCATTAATGTTGGTATATATATCTTCATTTGGACTTGTGTCATCTATTACGTGCGCTCGAGTGACCTTTAACTTTTTTTTCGACTCTATTTTTTGTCCATAATGGGCCGAAGTTTGGCGATTCGCACCTCGTTTTACGACCTGCGGACGCGGTGCGTTTTCGCTGGTCACCTATAATTTCACCGCTTCGTGGAAATGTCATTTTTTTAGGGGTCTCATCCAATTCGCCCGTTTCCTCGACTATCTTATTTATTTGACATTTCTTCATTTTTCTTCTTTATTGTTCTTTTATAACAGGCCGCGGAAAAAAGGGACAAGAATGCGGCGAACACCGGAGAGAGAATAAAAGTCTCCCTCTGCCCGCGATTTTGTGATTTTTATTGCCAATTTTCGGTTACTAAAAAGCGTTGCGGTCTCCAATTTTTCAGGAAATACCTGCGTATATTTAATTTGTTATTCACGATGTTGTCGATTTCGAAAGAAAATGCTTTTTATGCAAATGTTGAAAAATTTACGTCAATTCTCATTTGCTGTCTCATTTGTGACTTCTTCTACAGACTGTCATTTATACATGGATTCTAAAACATACGATATATTCATTTATAAAATAATGCTAAAAATATCCGCCAATTTTTGCCTGCCATCATTACAAATTTGCCACGACAAGACTCTTTGTCACAATGGATATTTTCTTCAAATTGTCAGGTTCCGTCCCTGGGAATTATCTTTAAAACTTGAATGAAACCATCCAGTAATGTATAAATTTATCACTTTGCAGTAAAGACTCAAGTGTGTCTTCTCACTTGACCTTTGAAGAACATAAAATCGTACAAACCGTAGGGCTCATCTCAAAGTTTAGATACGCCTTTCTATCACCGGAGTTACGAATTAATTACCGCCTCCGGCTCTTCCTTACACAGAGCGCAGTCACTAAAAATGGTCATCAAATTTTAATTACCTCGCGTCTGGTTTTTTGCAGGATCAACACCTTTTTTCTGGGCTCACATTCTGTCGGGTTTTTTTTTATCCATCATTGTTCGACAAGTAAGTTGAGTTATATGAGATTAATACGACGAGAGGGTTTTGGTCATCTGCACTTTATTGAGTCGATCGGAACTTTTGATGTATAAGGAAAAAAAGGGCCCACCGCACCGACTTCGCAGTGATTCTTATATATCCTCAGAAAGGAGAGGACCGAACGAGAGGAAAAGGGGAGGGAAACGTAAGAAAGAAGGGAGGAAGATAGAATGAAAAAAGACAAATTAAGGAAGAACGTCAAACAACCACGAATGTCCCCAAATATCCCGAAAGATTAGTGTTTTTAAGATATTTTTTGAATATTTACCCTTAAAATTTCCACATGCACTAGATTAAATTGCGAATGTAATTCTTCGAAAAAGTCACCGGACAAAAATTCCCAGAAAATTCCCATTTCGTCAGAAGAAATTAGGCATCTTTTGCATGTTCACGGGACGTTTTTCCTCACAACGGGTGAATTCCTCTCCCGATACTCACTTATGCCAAGCTGATATTGTATTAACCTCGATGTTCCAAGATGATCAGCTTAACGAATGTTTGCGTAGGATAAGGTAGAAAGAATGATCCGTGTCCAGTAATGTGCCCTTTTTCTTCGTATTTCGGATGACCCTCCTTCGGGAAGCACCAAAATGAGTGTTTCCTAATTGTGCCCCCGTAAAGGAATTTTAACTCGAGAGTAAAGAATTTAATTTTGTAACAAGGAACAGGTAGGTGTCTCTCTCGAAACAGCAAAACGTACCATTAGATTCCCTATGCTGATAGGTGCTTTCATACAGAAACATAAAATAGTGTAGTTCCTTATTGCAAGACAGTCCATTTACAACTCGGAAGCTCTTCTTGCCATTATAACCTTTAAAATTTTTGTCCCAGATGGTAAAATCCATCCTTCCCATAACTTATCGCATCTACCTAATCTTTCTTCATACTTGGATGCTGCACAGTTTTCACCGTAATTGGCGAATTCAGGAGGATTTTTGAAAGAATGGGAGCTCTCAGGGTATGAACAGTTGGGAAATACCACAAAAAAAAGAAAAAGAAAATTAAAGAAGACTCGACTTTACAGTTTTGGAGCTGATGTTTACAATAGTTAAACATTTTTTAAGCACATGATATACCGAAAATATTTTACTAAATTTAATTACATTGCATAACATTAGTCATTCGTAAACTGTTTTATTTAGAATTATTTACCCCAAATTACGTATCAATAAAGTCAGCATTTCAAGAATTTAACCAAAATACCAAATAAATTCAATTCAGTTTAAGTGATAAATTGAACAATCATTTTATCGCATCATTAAAGATAGATCATGACCGCTGACGATCTGAGAAGCTGAGTAGAAATATACGTCGAGTTATCGAGAGTGAAAGAAAAAACACACGTGATGAAAATCTCGCGAACAAAAATGTCGAGACTCTACAAAAGAGATAATTTTCTACATCTCTCCCGGAGAAAACACTTGAATCCGTATCTTCCGAGGTTGCTTCCCCCAACTTTTGAGTTTTCATATTGCTTTAATTACCACCTCTGGTGGAACTTTCTTGGGACGCCCATGAAAAAAGGGGCAAGGGTAGAAGAGGCAGGGTTCACCAGTTGCAAATTGTCAGCGATATGCAAACATTTGCAGAGGATTACGTTCAGAAGTGACTCTTTGAGGCAAAAAAGGGAATGGTCGCTGCAGATGAATAAACGTTCCTCTCTTCTCTTTCCTCTTTTCTCTCCCCTTTCCTTTCCCTTTGCCACGCATTGGAAACTTTGCAATTAGAGCCGCTGCGTCCCGTTCCACGACTCCTCACTTTTCCAGAGAGGTATACTTTAAATTCTCTTTGTTAGATAAAATGGCTCTGCAGTTCTGCATCATAACGAATAAATGTACTGCGATAATTATTTCGCAGAATTTGTTCGCTGCGAGTTTTCCCCCGCGCTTTGCTCTTTTGAATGTTTGTCTTTCGTATTTTTTCCTCGGTTCGGACTGGATGCGCTGTCACACTAAGTCGACCGCCGTTTAAAGAGTCACTCAAAAAGGTATTCGACAATTACACGGCATTTTTTTGTTTATTATTTATTCCTGTCTATAATTTATGACTTCGTGCCTCCGAGCGCAAAAATTCTAGTCCGATCATTGCCAGATGTTTTGAAAAATGCGCAGCTTCTTATTCTAAAACGAGGTCAGGTGTTTATGAATCCTGTTGGCAACTCCTTGCAAGTTAAAGTCAATAACCTCTCCAGCATCTACCGATATGACAATTAACGGAGATAGGGTCAGGCGAAAATTAACTGCATCAGTCGGTGCAGTCGCACCATATGTATGAGAAGACAATGATTCTGCTCTTTGCGTGATGTGGGATTTTTATACGCAATGAGAAATTTTTGATTCGTCACAGCGAAGAAGAAAATTGTGTGTGCTGATTTTGACTAAGAGAACTACTCGTTGCATGAAGGGAACTGCGCCGAGTAAAATTTAATTTGCGGCATCGGAAATTTCCCCATCACACGAAACTTTGCATGTCACAACGTTTTTATTTATTTATATTTTTTTGTCAAGCTTAAATAAATCCCATAAAGATACGGAAACTTTTTGCATCCTAATTAAAGTTTTATTTGCGACCATTATTTATCTTTTTCACGCAACAAAGATTCTTCAAAGAACAGCGAGAAAATTTTAAAAGAAGGTTTTTTTGTTGCTACGATAAATCCAATTTTTTGCCGTGTAAGAGTGAAAGAGAACAAAACACCAGGGGTGATTCTAGGAAGTTGGCACCACTGTTTTTCATCAATTTAAATGTATGTTAAAAAATCGATTGTTAATCAAGCAGGCTGCTTATCAAGAATCGATACTTACAATGGATTTGAATGAGGAACAGTCACTAATAGGTCACTAGTCCAGGGATGAATAAAAGTATGGGTATAACGTTACATATTTCTCCTCAAAATCTCACAAGAAAAATGGACCACTCGAAAGTAGATCTGGAAATCAATTCTTAAACAAACACTAGTCAAATCTTCCATTCGACCATTGTTAAAAATACTTGTTTATGTCTCCTTTCGGAGGTGATCCTCAAATTTCCGGTAGTGAAAATCGTTTCCTAAGTAAGATTTTCAGGATATAACGTGTAATGTTTTTTTTTTTTTTTTTTTTTTTTTTTTTTTTTTCTTGTTCAAATATTGTCTAGTGGCTTATGCGCGAGGATCGGTAAACTGCAAAACACTTTTTTTTATCACGTTGCTAAGGAAAGTGACACCCTCATCAGGTCTCTATTGAGGCCAGGAAGCGAACGGTCAGTGCTGAGAAGTAAAAACTCCTTTTGACGAGCATTAGAAATGAGGTATGGAATTTGTGTCATAAACGATGGAGAGAAGCAATTCGGCAAAAAATTTGGACATAAGGAAATCGGATGCGCGACGTCGGTGTCTTTGCTCTGGAGGTATGCTCGAACTAAAGCACACGGAAAAAGCCGAGGAAATTAGGAGATGATATCTTGTCGGAGAGAAAATGGAAGCTAAATCGGTGCAATGTCAGTTTCGCAAACGATATGCATTTTTGAAATTGGCGGGCGGGAGCATTTTGTGCACAAAACTTGTGCAAGGAAGGGACGCGCTAGGGTATTTCATGGCTATGGGTGAGGTTTAACTCAACGAAAGTCGAGTTTTGGGATCCTGAAAATGGAATTTTAGTGAAGAGACATTCCTTCATCAAGTCATAAATAAAAAACCGCAAGCAAAAAATGACTTTAGGAAGACTTAGGTTGATATCATTATGACATGCCGTCAAATTGTGCTACCTGAAAAGAAATTTTGTTCCAATAATCATGCCCGCAAAAGGATGGGGTACACAAAGGTTTAGCCTTTGAAGCGTAGTGACATTTATTGGAAGCCTTTTGCATAACGAGGGTCACAATGAGGGAACACGAATTTAATTGCTCTGCTTTAAAATTCCCGTTCCCATTTTGGATATTTAAAGAAAATCTCACGAAATTGTTGTACAAAATTTTTGTATAAGGCCTTGAAAGGATGTAAAAAACACGTGATAACCTCCGTATCCAAATCTAAAGTAAATTTGCGTTAATAAGATTCCATGTAATAAAAAATTGAGTGTACTAGAACTTATTTTTTGCCTTCAATATTCAAGTCTTAAGTCAATTCGTGTTAAGCAGACTTTCTGTAATTTTCACAAAATTTCATGAATTACTCCATATTTTATGATTGTGTTTAGGACACTTATTTTCCAAAATAGGTGCCTATGACAAAAGTGTATCACAGAGCTTTATCCGTGTGCTTAAGCATAGCGTCAGAGTCTCCACGGCATACATTGAGTCCGAAAGCTGCCGCTTTGCTACGGATATTGGTCTCTCTCTCCTCTCCCTTTCTTTCCTTGAAAATGTACGAGATTTTTGAGTGGGCGTATGAGGTGTTATAAAAAAGATTCTCGAATTTTAGCGGCTGCTCATCCCATAAAATATCAATAAATCCTCTCTATTAGTTTCGATGGGCCAGGCCATCCCGAAAAATCTTGAAGACCGTCCTACGTTCAATGTAGAACGTACGTTATGATCTCAATATTGAAAATGCTGAGTTGTATAACTTCCCGTCAGGTATTGATCCAGATATAGGGGAAAACCGTTCACTAAAAAAGTTAACGATATTTTGTTACTTAAGAGCGCGGTTTACTTGTGAAACCAACAAATAATGAATTTGTTTAAAATTTGTAAAATGTGAATGCCTTTATTTTTAGGATGAACACAATTAAGTGCTTTAATTATAAATTTTGTGTTCGTTCCTATCATGTAAATCAACCGCGGCTACAACAATCGCCAATCCCAGTTTTTTTGAAAAGTCATAGATTAATTAATTCATAAAATTTAAGTGATTGGATCCATACATTAAATAAGTAAATAATGATCTCGACCCGGCATGTATGTAAAAAGGTGTGGGTTTAGTGGGCTGTCTCATAAACGGAGACTATATGGGGAGATTCGGCTATCAACTGTCGAAATGAGTTCTATCATCGGAAGTTATTGGTTGAAATACATTTGGGCAACCCATTTTTGGATCTTAAACCCACACTTTGGCCAGGGAACATGGCTCACGACGCAAAACAATCAACCATACCTCGAATCGAACAGAGACCACGGATGGCCAGTGCTGTCCAGAAATAATGAAAGTTTAGGGAAGTTGTGAAAATGTAGCTCAGTTTACCATCATATAAAAATGTTGTAAATATTTGTTGGTAATTAGGACCAAGGCAAATTTTTTTGTAAAATCAATTTTTGACGAAAAACACTCTCCGTTGTCCAAGAGAAATTTTACGGATTTTCAATTTTTGTATGCTTGAGAAGGGTGTAAAGTTGCCTTATATTCCGAAAATTTTGAGCCTAAAATTTGATTGATAAAAAATTTTAATAGCTTTGCTCGCACCTACCTATATTTTCTTAAAAAAGAACCTATGCAAACTTTAAACCGTCAAATCCTGGATCTGTTTGACATTTTTGTGTTTTTATTATCATGGCATTATCTAATGTCTTACTTTTAAAATCTTCCCACTAAGCAGACCTCTTTCTTCTAGATGGTAACAATATTGGATAAAATAATTACCGAACCCACAGTGGTTTCAAAAGATGTTTCATGGAAGAAAATGAGGAAATTTTCAACTGAGGCACCCAAAGAGGATTGAATAGAGTGAGGATTTTTCCTTTCAAGGAACATATGACTAAGAATACGTAAACATCCCGTTGAAGGGAATTAGTTTAACACCGGGGGGGGGGGGGGGGGGGGTTAAAATCAGAGATTCCCGGGAGTTTCTTGATGAGCTGTCATGACACGTCTGAGAAAAACTGCGGGAGCAAAAAATGCGAAGCAATCCCTCTACCAACAACGTATCCAGGTGTGGAGAAAGGTGAACAGTGACAAGAACTGACTACTGTGAAGAATTGAAAAAAACTTATGAAGTAGCAGGAGGTAGAGTGAAAGAGATATTCCGCAAGCCCAGAGGAACCTCCTGTCCTTCAATAATTGTCTGCTTTACCCGCGCGAAAATTCTATATGCTGATGAAGACACAACTGCTTTCTATACCATCCAATAGACTGTCGCTTGTTTGGCATCATGAGGTGCATACCTTTTGATGTGAGCTGAGCTACGTCTCTAACTCAACTCCATGTCTTCCGGGACTCAAGTGAGAATGGCGTAACACCCTTACGTTAGCGGCGCAACGAACGTATTCTACCGTGCTAAGAAAAAACGTCGTATGTGCCTTCAAGCGTTGCCAAATGTTCTTTGATGAAACGCGAATTTCTTGGTAAACCTTTGAGTATTTTTCTTATAATTTTTCATATGGTTTTATTCGCAATTTCACCTAAAGTTCCTGAAAATTTCTAGGAAAAATAATCATAACTTGTCTCAAAAATAAACATTTTATCGAAGGAAATTTGGCAACTCTCGGATGTTCATACGGCGTTATTCCTTAGCACGACAGTATTAATACTTGAATATTCGCATGCCACCACCCCAGGAGAGAGCTGCAAACGGGTAGCCTTTGCAGCATGCTGTGCATTCCTTAACTGCTGTCCTAGCTTCTAGTTGGAAGTGCAGTAAGCCAATTATAGTGATTCGGTTTCGTCTTCGTTAATGTCTCCTCTCCTATCACATAATGAAAGTGTTCCCCACATACACTGGAAAAACAAGCGGGAAAGTTCTAATAATGTCGAATTAGAAATGCGCTCAGGTGTTAGTAAATGTATTTAGTGAAGAAAGGAAGTATAAACTCCGTCGACTTGGCTGGGAAATGGAAATAAAACATCAGCTGATAGCAAACAAAGGTTACCAAGGAAACCGTAAAGGCGTTTTTTCGTTTCCCGAAAATAATAGCAACCGTTGAGCTCATCAGGCGCGTTTTTTTTAGGCTTCATTTGAGTTCAACGATCAATTTCAATAAGAATTACTCTACCGCTAAAAAATTTTCTCATAGACAAACGATCGAAACTACCTGCGCATTACGTTAAAAGCATAAAATACGGTTTCCACAGCTTTATTTATTTTAAAAATGGACCCCCCCCCCCAAAAGCCTACTTATCGATGAGCTGGTGCGCCATTTAAACGAATTAGCACTAGTATACTAGTACTCTAGAGGCAAGTTGAAATCAAAAAGCGCTGCCTATCGGCTGAGCGCTTAAAAACACATTGGATCTAGAGTCCAGACTCTTGAAAACATTGACAAGGAAAAGGACTCTTGATTCAATCAGATTTAAGCTTAAATCAAGAACCAAGCCTCTTAATTTGAGCGGATTTCCTTTTGATCTAAGCTTAAATCTGATTGAATCAAGAGTCCTTTTTCTTGTCAATGTTTTCAAGAGTCTGGACTCTAGATACAATGTGTTTTTTTTTCAGTGCACACTGGATGTGAACCAGTAAACCATGTTATTTTTGACAACTTAGGCTGTCTTGGCGGTATTTTATTTTTTCCTGTGTGGTAGTAAACGTATTTGCGTTCTTGGCCATTTTTGGGCGGAAAATATCTGCGGCAAATACAGAAACTTTATATATTAGGTAGAATCTTCTATTTTCAGGAGAAAATCTCCTCACGCTTGTGGGCCATCTTACAAAGTAATGCAGTGATATAAATCTGTAGCTGTGTCAATTTTCTCTCCCCCCCCCCTCCACCTTTTTTTCATCTGGTTTGCATGAGGCGTAATGGCTGCCGGTCGTTTAGTTGGAGGAAATGAGGGATCAGCCGATGTCTAAGGATGAATTTTGCGAGGCAATTGGACACCGCTCGTAAAAATCCGATACGAGAACATAGAATGCTACATTCAAGTTATGAACAAATCAAATTGATGGGTCTTTTATTTGGAGCACGAATTCGACGATTTCCGACTCTCTTTTGCGCGCACGATGCAACTTTTTCTAAATTAATGCCTTGTTGTCATTAACAACCACTTGAACTCACCATGAATTATATGTAGGAGAAATACATTTTCTCAGGCTTATGGAAAAAGTGCGTTTTCACGATGAGAAATGCAGTTTCTGAAAATTAAATTATTGACAAACCTTGCAATATTTTATACGATAGTCACCTAAAAATTGGCATTAAAGATGGTTTTATTTGAAATATATCCTCATTAGCTCATTCCTAAATTAGCTCATTTCAGTTTGGAGCACATTCATTCTGTTCTCTTCTAGGATATCCTGCCTCATGTCAAACATCGAGAAAAAGATTATAGTGATCGATCATACCTTTAAGAAATAAAAAAATAAGTAACTCCATACATTAACATTATGGTTTCAAAACCATTCTAATGCAGGTTTTAAATGGAGCTATCGTGAATTTTAAAAATTTGATTGGCTTAAATTAGGAACTTACATCGCGGAGTTGCGACGAACTCAACTCTACTCTCAACTCGCTCTCAACTTGCTCAAATCTTCTTTGCGCTCTTTCCACTTGAACTCAGATTGGAATCCTAAATACGGTCCCGGTCTATCCTCCCCTTTCTTTTTCCAATTCTTAACTGTAAAAAGCAATAAAGTATTATTAAACGGAGTTGTTTATGAATGTGTGAACAAAGTATCTTACTCTACATATTCAGCTTTGCTTTCATGCAACAGCTGTAACTTATGACGATCTTTTACTTTCTTATCCATTCGTTTAAGTCTCTCAAGTCTCAAAAATGTTTATCGTTGAATCGCGGTGAGTCCAAACTTATATGTAAATTTTTTGATCATAATGAGATCTGCAGAGGACTAAGTTTAAGCTGGTGACATTTTTGACCGTTAAATTATACAATGTACAGCTTTAAAATTGATTTTAAATTATATGAAACGATAGATCTATTGCAAGTAACCCATACGTGCTGTGCTGTTTGTTTGCCTGGACTCGATTTATTTCAATCTAATTTTAAAATCATTTGCTTTGAACACTAGGGGTGAAAAATGGAAATAAAGTAAATAGCAGCAAGCCAAGTCATCAAGATTGTCATAATTGTGAAAGTCATTATGCTTTAGAATCAAAAGGCTTATTCTTAGTCCCCTCGGTTTATTGACCGAACCAAATTTTTTGAGGTATTAATAATTTTGAATCATGTTTTATTTTATCGTCTTGTATAGCATTACAAAATGTTCAGTTTGCATTTTCTAATCACTTTGTTTTATTTTTTCTGTTGTTTTCAGAAAGATGTAGGAGTAGCGGATTAAATTGACTAACTACGACGTCTCTAGCTTGGACAAGGAAGGGCATGGAGTAAGTTCTCATAGTTTGTCATTCAAAAACTATCCTAAACATTTGTATCGTTGTATTGTTTTTCTTACGCCGCAGTGAGTTCAAATTGACATGCGTAAGACTGCGTCACAGCCAAATCCTAAACGGCTGAGTGAACTTAAGGAGATTCTGCAAGGTAACGCATGCATCCACGAATTGTCACAAAATGCAAATGCAATATCGATCGCGTATGGCAGATTGGAACCAAGCTCATCGATTGCCTTTAACTAGGCACTTTAATTTTTTACAATAGAACGCTTGGGCGGATTCCTTTGAAAATTCTAAGGAATTGGCCTCGTACTATGCAGAAAATTCACTGAAATTTTCACAAAAATTTGCACAACTGTTTTCATGTAAAAAATTAAAATGCCCAATTTTTGGCAATAGTTGATGTGGCTTGGTTCCTTTCTGTTAAACGCGATCCATGTATGGTTTATGTCGATGGTCTATGAGGGTGAGGGGAGCACATTTTAGATAAGTTTATTCAAGAACGCCTTACGAGCAAAAAATTGTTAATCTTTGAATAAAAAAAAAATTCCGGAATTTTTTTTTATAATTTTATATAATTGTTTTTACAATTCACTCAAAATTTTCTTTAATTTCAAGGAAAAATATCCAGTTTCTTAAGTTTCTTAAAAAGTAGTATTTTATCGGCGCAAAGTTATCAACGTCACAGTGTTTTTATGGCGTTCACTCTTAGCTTGGGAAGGTGCTGTCTCAAAAATCGATCAGTTTCCACTTTCTGCCATGACGATGCTACGTGACACGTGACTTACGCTGGTTAAAGGCTGAGCGCTAAGGCAACCGACCAGGTTAGGTAACGTGAGGAATAATACGGACGGCATATGCAAATAAATATCAGTTCGCCACTTCTCGGGAGTGCAGCCTACTTCGATCGATGCGCGATTCCTCCGCTTGATGTCTAATGACCCAAACTTTGCGTCGTAAATGTCAAACGGCTAATTAAACTTGCGCCTGATTAGCATGACAAAGGTTAGGCCTGAAGCGGCCATCGGCTCGCGCGCGGGTGTTGCCGAAATCCGCGCTGAATTTCTTCGCGAACGTGCGGTGCTCGCCACAGGTCGGGATTTTTCGATTCCACTTGGCACGATTTCCTGCGACGTTCTGCTACACTGGTGCCTAATCTCGGCTGAAATTGAAATGATGGTTTAATCACTGACCATCTTATGATACAGGGTGACCGAAGATCAGGTTCGAATGTTCCAGGATCAATATGATAAGTATTTTGCGTGGCAAAGCAATTTTCCAAATTACTTCCTCTCGGAGTTGCATTGCCGCACAATAGATCGTATTCGATACATCAAACAGGTGAGATTGTATCGATATCGATTGGTTCAATATGTAAACATAGCCTCAAAAGTCAATTTAGAAATCTAATGTAACGGGTCATTTGTGATAGAATTTTTATTCTTTCGAGTATCAAATGGCAATGAAAAGTGACATTGTCAGGAATTTTCTCATTTTCAGCTTTTCCATAAATCCTAAAATTTTTGTTTGAGGTTATTTTCTATTGTTTTGAACCAAACGATACATCGAACCATTATCAAATGCGATCTATAGAACAAGCCGTTTGGAGAGGTGGGGCACGAAAAATCAGACTACAAAGACAACCAATTTCGATGTTCATTTTGTCAACTTAAAAGTTTTAATGAGTGTTCTTCGGAGTAACTCTTCCGAGAAATCCAGTGGAACCACTTTTAAACTTCGTGTGTTTTGTTTTAACGAGGATATGAGCTGATAAAGATTCCAAACCATGTCGAACCTTTCTTGTTCATTCATTCCACTGTGTGCTTTGCTGAAGAAACATGCTGCAGAAGCATTCAAACGCTATTTAATTTCCTCTGATAAAGTTTTATTTTCAAGGAGAATTATGAATATTGCTGTTTGAAATTATTGAAAACATTGGGTTAAATTGTGAGTGAAAACCTCCGACAAAACACTCAGATTTGCCTAATGATGACTGGCGACAAGAGAGTTAGGCAATCGGTTCAGAAATCCTAACCTAATTTGCAAAAATTCGCCTGGCAAAGTGCCCAGTTTACTATTAAACCAGGAAGAACACTAACGCTTAATACCGTGAACCCAGACTATATCAAAGCAAAAAGAAGAAGAAGAAAAAAAAGCACAGGATCGCCAAAAAATTTCTTCTTCAGCAGAAGGAATTTGATATTTTCTGGATGTACGGCATTAGATGTTCGTATTTATTTTGGCTTCAGTACGCTAGAAATCCCACAAGAATCATGGCCGGATTTACCTACTTGCCGCCCATGGGCCGCCTGTATTTTGCCGCCCTCTTCTCATTCATTTTGAAACATTAATAAAAACCATCAGATGAACGTGCCGGGGAAATAAGGGTGCATAAGACGCGTTCACTCGTGTTGGACACATTTTTTGCGTAAGCCTTGTCAATACTACTTGCAAAAATTCACGGAACTTCGTGCGAAAGTTCAGTTCCGTAAACCTACCTCTGTGGGGACAAGGCTTTTCATTTGTAAGAAATGAACTGGAAAATTAAGAAAGAACAAACATAAATGTAGTTAATTAATTTTAACTTCCACCGCCGCGCCGTGCCGCGCTGGCCACACTGTGTTTGGCGCAATGCGTGAAGTATTCATGTAGTCTTGTAGGCACTGTGCGTTTCACGCCGCGCCGCGCCGACCGCTGTTGTCCGTTCTGTGTTTGACGCAATGCGTGAAGTATTCATGCAGTCTCGTAGGCGCTAATATGTGTTACATGCCGACCGCCGCGTCGAGGGCTTCTCCTTTTCATCTTAAGTCCTCGTCATCATTTCTCTTTGCGCCGCGCCGCTCCAGGCCAAATTACGTGTTTGGTTTCTCTCTTAACTCAACTAATTAAAGGTGCGCACTTTCGCAGTCTTTTGTATCACCGAAAAACGACAAAATTAGAAACAAATGAACTCTCAGGAAATGAGAGATTTTGTCACCTTTTCTTGTTTGTAATTTTTTTCTGAATCCGATTTTTTTATACCTGCATTTAAAAAAATTGCAAAATTTGCCGCCCCCCTAATTTTACCGCTATGGGCCGCGGCCCATGTGGCCACCCCCTTAATCCGGCCCTGACAAGAATTTGAATTTAGCTCTGAATCACCCTATATTCTCCGTATAAGCATGTTAAACAGCATGTAAACAAGTCGTTTTGAGCCGCGCTTCGCTCGGTATCATGAGGGAGCGTTCGAGATTCGACAACAATGAAGATGAATGGTGAACCTGTTCGTATTCGGCAGCAATGTTGCGCTCGGCCCTGCGGCGCGGCGCGCGGCAAATGTCAAAATATGCGCGATGCGCGCGAGATTGGGTCTCGACCAGGTGGGGAAGCGGGCATCCAGGGCTACCAGTCGTCCGCAAATTTGGACCGCGGCGATAAAAAGAGTGGACGAGAGTTCCGCGAAACGGTTCTGTGACGCAAATTGACCGGCACCGGGGCCGGGCCCCTTTCGTAATCATTCAGATTCTTCAATCCCCCTACTCTAAACGCGGTCTTAGTAATGTCAACCTATGAAAGCACACAAAAAAAGAAGGAAATCAATAAATTATTATTTTTAATCGTCTACGGTAGAAGGTATCTCAGGGACGCATTCTTAAATTTCCCTCAAAAGCTCTCTACTTACATTGGAAAACTGTCTCCAGTTACAAGTTTTCACCCTAGCCGGAAAAATTAGCTCTCCAGAAAATTGCCTGTTGATGCCTGAATATTGTCTACTACGGTTTCTCTTTCGTAGACGGACGTCTATGAGTGCACGTCCCAAAATGGGATCAGGATTACTTGCACCCAAAGCAAACGATGATTCTGGGTTACGGCGCTCACTTTACATTCAGCTTTGTGAGTCCAGTCTCCGTTCTGCATCCAACATTAGTTTTGTGGCACTTCCTTTCGTTGATGATAAACCGTAAATATTACGCGGCATATGTACGTCAGTTCTAAGGACATCTCCCATAAGAGGAGCCGAAATGTTTGATTTGATCTATGAATAATGATACCCATCGTTTGTTTTGGTAGTAAAGCAAGGTAATAAAAAATAGATGAAAGCAAGAAACAGGAGACGAACTGTTTGCTCAGCAGGCTCTTGAGAGGGTTCTGATCACATCTAGAAATCTGCTCTCGTTTTCTTTCGCAAGCCTTCTATTCTTTGCATTCTTCATATCAGTATCAGTCGTTTTTATAATTAATGGATCGTTATTAGCTCCGAAGGAATCAACAATTACCTTTTGGAATGCAGGTTTGCGTAATTCTTGTAACGCCCGAAATATTAAAACGTGGAAAATAACTTGAGGAAGGAATGATCGATAAACTGACTATAATTCTTATAATTTTAATCACCTTGGTGGATGGAATATATATTCCAATCATATTTTGGCTTCTGCGTTTCATCTCCCCTCTCAGTATGAAAACGATTTTTCACAAATCATCATTTAAAATCATGATACAAATAATTCTGATTACAATAATATTTTTTCCTCTGCTTTTTAACTCCCTCCTCAGGGGGGCATGTTTTTTTAAATAAAATTTGGATTGTGTAAGTGATCAATAAAAAACCCTTGATGGTGTAAGTTGGTAGAAGAATAGAAATGAGAAAAAATGTAAAAATATATGGTTGATAATTTATGATTGATGACATGGGATGGGTGTGCATTAGCCTAGATATAATTCTTGCAGAATCTCCATTAATATTCTAACCACAGATGAAAAAAAAAATTAAGTGCAGCATAATTTGACAATATTTTCGAATTAATAGTTCTTTTCCCTTTGTTTCAAAATGCAATCCAATTGTTGCTTCATATTGTAAATTTTCGTTAATTTGTAAGATATTTCAGCACTATATTTTTAAATTGACGTCCCCCTAAATTTTTTTAGCAGTCTTGCTACCCAACCCAAGTTTCTTTCTAATTATCTCAGGTTTTCTATGCAGCCATGAAGGTACCCTCCGATGGCATTTAGACTTCAGGTTATGAAGGGTTCGGCCATGTACAGGCCAGTGGGCTGATTGTTGAAATTGATAGACAAAGCGATAGACAAAGAAGACATAGAGAGTATGGAACGATCTTATTGGTTGAAATGTATGGTTCTTATAGACTAAAGGAGAAAATGATGGACTAACTAATGGGTCTCTCGTGGGTTGCAGTTAGTTAGTCTACTGCCTACTTCCTTTGTCTGTTGCAACCACTGGCTTCCACCAATAGGATGCCTTCATGTACGTTTTTTCTTCTTTGTCTACAGCTTTGTCTAACAATTTCAACAATCAGCCCGCAGGCTGGACCCCTTACTTTATTACAGAGGCTTTAATTTGTAAAGTGAAAACAAAGGCAACGATGCTCGGATTCCGGTAGCAATGCTCAGTGCATTTCTGTTGTTCACCCGAACGGAAATCTTGCCGGTGGGAAGGGAGCTGTGCACTCAAGGGGGGGAGGGCATTCCGTGAATATTTTTGGACCTTAATTGAGAGTTAATCTAATCTTGGTCACCGCAAGCAACCCTCGGCTGATTCCGACAGCCAACATTTGACAACCCACTGCGGCGCGGCGCGGTGGATCCCATGAGCTGGCTATGCTCTTGAACCTCCTCTCCACCTCACCCTCTAAAGCGCGCAACCCTCCCGCAGCCCGCATTAAAATTCCGGTGGCAAATACCTCAACAGCTCTTTCGGAGCTCGCTTTTCCTCTACTATTTGATTGGCCGCGGAAAAGCACTCGAAAAAAGCCGCTTGGATTTAGAGTCCAGACTCTTAGAGACATTGACAAGAAATAACACTCTTATTCAATCGTACTTTTTGCTTGAATCGAAAGGAAATCCGTCTAAATCAAGAGGCTCGGTTCTTTGATTCAAGGAAAAATCACATTGAATCAACAGTATTCTTTCTCGTCAATGTTATTAAGAGTCTGGACTTTAGATCCAAGCGGATTTTTTTTCCAGTGAGAGACGTAAGTCCGGAGGCAAAATCTTTAGTAGAGCAATTTTTGTCAAATTGGTACGAAAAACGATCTTCGAGGTTTCATCAGAAAACTTTTTCTAGTTTCCCAAAGAATAAATTGCGTGTTGGCTAGTTCATTTTTGAGACCAAGGATGGCTTATACCTACATGAAGTTTAACCCGTTTACTGTTCATTTTATGCCTTGACCAAGATGGATAGGAATTACAGTAGCTTTTCTCTGAAAGCTACATTTTTTGAACTGCAGACTACTTGACCATCATAAGCCAGGTATGATTTGAAGTTTAGACGGAGTTTGTCTCAAAACGCTCGTAGCGAAAATGAAATTTTGTTATTTCAGGTAAATTTTGGCAATTGCTATTTCTGACGTAATGCGAAGTTATCACGCAAATCCAAGAATTCCCTCAAAATTAGATCCTGTACGTTATGAGGGATTTCACAGATTTAATTCTTATTCTGAACTCGGCGCACGTTTCCTTTGATCTGGGAACAGAATTGTTCACTTTCGTGTAAAGCCCGCCTCCTTTCACTCTTATATACATTGACTGAAATTAGGAATCTTGCTCTCCGACCTGCTCTTGTTCAATATTTGCCTCTTAATCTCACGAAAAATGCTGTTAATGGATCGCCTTCTCAGGTTATTGTGAACGTTTGAAATTCAAGCCTATACGTAATGTTGCACTTCTGAGCCCAATTTTCTAGACTACTAGGGGTTTGGTTTTGCAATATTTCATTCGGTTCATGCTTTCGCAGGAATCTTTCAGCTGTACTGATATCTTCATCCCTCTCTTACATTAGCTAATGTTGACTTTTCATTCTTTTTTGATTAGTTGAAGGCGAATAAAGTGCGCGGAGGATAAACGAGTAATGTTATACGAATTCATAAATGTCTATTGCTTTATTGCAACATTTTTGCTTGTATTATTCTTTTTAAGAAGTAATAATTACTTGATATCTTTGTGCAGAAACGCCGCTTAAAAAATTGAATCCCTTTTTCCGGGAACCGGGGTAGTATGGAATGAAATTGTAATGAAACTGCGTAGTGAGGAAAGCATCATTCTTGATTTTTAGTTTAACTTAAACGCTGGTTTTGGTGCAACCATGCAAAGTACACACTTTTGGCATACGAACAGGCCTATGTTAACACAGGTAGAATTCTCAATGATGTATTACGAAAACCATCTTTGAACTGAAGCTAAAACTTTTACTTGCGTGTATTATCATGATGAGGTTTCATTCGTTGATGAATTTCAAGTTCTTAACAAAAAGTTCCAAAATTTTGCTGCATGTTTATGCGTTATAAGCAAACCATTATCATTCATGACTTGGACTGTGCTAAGCAAAAAGCAATCAAGCCGCATCAAGGGGATGGGGGATAAATTGGACAACATTTGGATTGCATTTTGCAAAAAGGAACTAGCATTGCAATGTTGCTAATATTGTGCAACTTCTTTTGTCTTGGAGGAAAACCCCGATTATCCCTTAATAGTTTCTATTTTACTTCCTAAAAACTGTAAATTTGAGACAAAAATTACCATCTAAATTTCATAGTTTTTCACAATTTCCGCAATTTTATTGCAAAGGATGAAGTTGCACAATCTTAGCATCATTGTAATGCTAGTGGTTCCTTTTTGCAAAATGCAATCCATTTGGCAATTCGGAACTACAATTCCCGGCCCAGTTTAGGAACAACGTATTTACCATTAGTTTCCCGACGTTCATAAGTGATCTTTCAGATGAGTTGAAAGTTGTAATTCCTAATTGCAAAATGAAGTCCAATTATGAGTAGTTTTGAGCTGAGCCACGCGTTTATTCTCCGCTATTAAAAATGTAAAGTCCAGAAAATGTATTTTAAAGGTAAAAGTAGGAGTTGAACTATATTTCTAACTTGAGTCTTTTTCTCAGCTTTCTCGCAACCTCAAAATGATACCTCTCGGTTTCATCTTGATGTGACTCGATTCCCGACCATTATACGCTCGGTCCATCAGAGATACCCGGCGGCGCGGCGCCTTCGATCTGCGAGGTGGTAAATGATTGCTGGGTACCCGTGAGTTCCAAGGCGTGAATATTTGGAGTGCTTCAGACACCGTCCTAGGAATTTTTGTAGGTGTCGTCCCAATCGCGACGGATGGTGCATCTCAGAGCGACGCCACCGTATGCTGCGTCTCGCCTTAAAGCAACGCGTTGCGCAGCAAAGACACTCAGGTGACGAGTAGTAATCAGTGTATTTAGCTTTCTACGGACACGATTTCCTGACCACGTACTCTACTGTAACCCGTTAACTCTCACTCACCTACATTTTTAAGGAAATAGTTCTTGATGAATACAGTTTTATAATTTTTGTGACCCGTCAGAGTCATAGTCAATGGTTACTTTCACCGGCGAGGCAAAAATTTTATCAGATTTGGTTAAAATTTAAACTACACTTCAAAAAAGAACACCTCCAACCGTCGCACGATGGATTGAGTTGGGAGGGGTCGGACATGATTTAAAAACTTCAAAAGTGTATTCTTCATGAATATGAAATTTTGAAGTTTTAAAAGTAGTTTCATTGGTTTTCTCGTAAAATTGTCTGTAAAAAGCACCACTTAAAATTAAAATTGTGATGAGATAAACGTAAAATTCTACAATTTTTGTCAGAAATTCCATGTCCGACTTCTTCCATTGTCTCGATCCACTGTGCGTCGTCGCTACCTTTCTCCGCACTCAAAGAGGTTTCTTATCCTGAGTTGCACACTGATTTTGGCGAAGTCTTAAGTTCTTGTAAGAGAATTGAGGGGCTTGGCGGACGAGACGCATGAGTACAGATTTTGCTATTTCGAGAATAGGTGTTTGAAGTCCCAAAATAACGTAGATCCTTATGGCGGAAAAAAACTATTCAAACTGGCCTTTTGATGCTTTAAAATTGGAATTTGGGAGCGAATTTTTCGCAGAATATGCATTCAGACTAGTTTTACTCGAATCATAATCGTTTCGATTTTTTCAAAAATTGCACTTGTGCGCCGTGTTCTCCAAGCCCCTCATTAGTAGGTACCGGAGAATGGAGAGAAGAAGGTTGCACAGTACATACAGGGTGTCTCACGAAAAACGAGCCACCTTGAATATCTGCCGAACGCGTCGGAATTTCGAAAAACGGTAAAAGACGTGTTCATTTATATCAAGGGGGACACCTTTTGGCGTATTCGACATTTTCCCAAACCGCGGGAGGGGCGCGGGGCGGGGGGTGCCCCACCCGTAAGTCGAACTTTTCAAATGGCACTCCTACTTTTTTATTTCAGAAATCAATTTTACGCCAAAAAACAAGCTACCCTGTCCAAACCGAATGTAAATCGGACAATTTTTCAGTGATTGAGAGAGTTTGAAACATTTTTTTCATGCTCTTTTCAAAAATTTCCCACGCCCAATGGAATTGCTGTATCAAACCAAACTCTCCGTCAAAAAAATTCTTAAACATTGCACTTTCGATAAAAAAAATCTGCTGCACCCGAAAACTGGAGCACGCGGAGCCCTTCTTTGCGACATTAAAATTCGTTATACCGAACATTTCCGAGGGGCGCTCATCGGAGGAAGTAGTAAGTTTTAGACAAGAATTATTAATCTTTTTTCTGAAGCATAAGAAACCGTGTCCATGAAGAAGCAGTTAAGTAGAAAAACAACGCACCGCGGAAAAATAGCGTCCNGATTTACATTCGGTTTGGACAGGGTAGCTTGTTTTTTGGCGTAAAATTGATTTCTGAAATAAAAAAGTAGGAGTGCCATTTGAAAAGTTCGACTTACGGGTGGGGCACCCCCCGCCCCGCGCCCCTCCCGCGGTTTGGGAAAATGTCGAATACGCCAAAAGGTGTCCCCCTTGATATAAATGAACACGTCTTTTACCGTTTTTCGAAATTCCGACGCGTTCGGCAGATATTCAAGGTGGCTCGTTTTTCGTGAGACACCCTGTATATTCAGCCTGAAGCTTTAAAAGTCTTAGAGGCTGAAGCCGAAAGGAACCTCTTTCAGCACACTCGCCTGTCGGCCACAAAAAGATTGTTAATCACCACGGGAATTCGGATCCGCGACCAATGGACCAAACATAAAACGCTCTGACCATTAGGTCAATCTGGCTGACGGCTTATACCTTAAAAGCAGGTTGTTCCGAAAAATAAAGTGCATACTTTGCGGATCAATTACTTTGGCAATAATAAGACTTTGCATTTAAGTCGCTGTGAGTATGTAAAACAAAGTGAAATGTAAAAGAGAAGGTTTCCTAAATGTCTATACATTCATTTATTTATTAATTTTTTTTCTATCTGAATTGCAGTAACATTTTTTTAAAAAGTATGTGTCGTAAAGTTTGATTTTCAGTGGTATTTATAAGCGTTATGTTATCTATCTCTGGTTGAAAAAAAAGGAGAGAAAGACAGTTAATACAGGTTATTTTAAGAAGCCCAGGTTATAGATGAGCGGCCATATACTACGGTCTATAGAATCGACCCTGAATTAATCTTTGCTTTTTGATCCTTATACCTCTATGAAAATCTGAAGAGTTTCAGAACTGAAGGAAAGGTTCTCTAGAAAAACTTTTTTTAACTCACGTCGTGGTAAACATAATATATTGGCTAATTAGGCATGTAATAATCTCATTCCTCTCGTGGTCCAGTTTTGCCGACCGGTCGTAAGGTAGGTCCGTAAAATTCCGTTCAGTCCGGGAAGCTATTTCAATTCTGCCGCGCTAGGAGAGAAAATTCTGTGAACGGTTAAATGTTGTCAAATTGCGTCGGATGAAGTGCAAATTCTTCGGAACACTTTTTAATAGTTTTCCTCGAGTTTTCCGAAGGAATTATCTTGCAATATTCTCTAATATGCTTGAGAATTTCAAGTGAAAATAATTAAAACTTTTCTCGAAAATTTCCTATTTACCGAAGGAAATTTGGCAGCATCTGAATGTTCATACGGCGTTTTCTTGGACGCGGCTTACTTTTGATGAGCTGACCGCGTGCGCAGCTGCGTCAACTTTCGTGGTGATCGGCGCACAATAGAACGACCCCTTAGTATTGGCGGGACATGACATTCTTTGCCTGCAATAGCAAATATGAATGTTTATTTCGTCGCATTTAAAATGTTCAGGGGTGCTTTCTGAAGAAAATTTTACGGGAAAACTAGTAGAGCCACTTTTAAACCAATGCGTTTCTTGTTAACGAAGATGTAAGCTTTTAAAGTTTTCCCCATTTGTCTAACCTCGACTCGCACCACTGTACGGCGCAAGGCGATCGGTGTCCGGTCTGGGGGAGAGGGCTGAGGGGTCAGCGAGAGGGGGGTAGCGGGGAGGGGGAGGGGGGAGGGCTTTGAAGATGCGCCGACGGTGTCGCGCGAAACTGGTAAGCGAGGATATGGTCCCGGGATCTCGGGTGGAAAAAGGGGAGAAAAGGCCGCGCAGGCGCAGACATCGCGACGCGCGACAAGAGGGAAATGAGAAAATTTTAATATGACATGATTATGTGTTTGGATAAAATATTGCAAGGTAGCCCGGGCCCTCAGCTCGTCCCCCGATGCCCCTGTGCTTCCCAGGTTGTCACATTTTCCCGGAAACGATTTTTTTTGCAACTCGCATCTTTTACCATCACGGAAAAAATTAAATTGTTGCAGTCCAATTAGGAGACTTTAACGCAGCGTTAGAAAAAAAGGCAGTGAAAAGTCAACTCGTAATAATCGAAGTCAATATTTCCTTCAGTTTTTAAAGGAGGTCAGGAAACATCCCTTATGGAGCAACGGATATTAGTTCAAGGATTCACGTCTCACGGTGTCCACAAATCTTTCTTTGTAATAAATTGTGTAAGAAGTTAGCCTTGTACTAAAGTATAATATTTCACAGCCCAATTCCTAGGGAGGAGCACTACTTCCTTGAGGGTATCACGGAAAAAATTAAATTGCTAAAAAAAGCGACCGCAATTTTTCAACGTAGATTTCACGACACAAAAATGTTTCACGAAAAAAAAAAATATATATGTCGTAAAATCTACGTTGAAATATTGCGGTTACTTTTTTTTTAGCAATAATTGTTAAAACAGCAATTTAATTTTTTCCGTGATACCCTCAAGGAGGTAGTGCTCCTTCCTAGGAATTCGGCTGTGAAATATTATACTTTAGTACAAGGCTAACTTCTCACACAATTTACTACAAAGAAAGATTTGTGGACACCATGAGACGTGAATCCTTGAACTAATATCCGTTGCCCCTGAAGGGATGTTTCCCGGCCTCCTTTAAAAACTGAAGGAAAGATTGACTTCGATTATTACGAGGTTGACTTTTCACTGCCTTTTTTTCTAACGCTGCGTTAAAGTCTCCGAATTGGACTGCATTCGCTACAAGGAACTACTGTTTCTTGCTTATCTATAAAAAATTCAGCCCAAACATCAATATGAGTGACCAAAGGCCACCGCGCAACGTCCGTTCTGTCTCTTCTAAATTTCCACTGAGTAAGCGTCTCTGCATTTTACTTACAAATCGCACAATGAACTTTAGGATACAAATCGCCCAGTGAAATTTACAATACAAATCGCACAATGAACTCTACAATACAAATCGTACAATGAAATTTACAATATAAATCGCACAATGAACTTTACAATACAAATGGACTACATTTTGCCATGAGGAACCACTATTGCTGACTCAGGCACGAAAGTACCTTACGTGTATGAGGAAACTAATGGCACAAACGTTGTTTTTAAAATGAGCCAGTAATAGTAAGTTCTTATTTCAAAATATACTCAAAAAACCCCTACTGATGTTGCTAGGCACCTCTCAAGCTCGACTGGTACCTCTCAAGCTCGACTGAATATTGAAATAGATCCTCTTTCTTAGCATAAAGGTTCTTTATAAAGAAGTCTGAGGCTTTTTTTAACATGTAAGATGATATGGCGACAAAACCAATGTCTTCAACGGTCACTCACAAAATTTTTCGTTTGATTCGGCGAAAATTTGCAATGAAATTGTTAGACGGAAAAGCCGTGACTCTGGAAATGAATGGACGGCGCGGACTGTTGCTCGGCGACAAACGACAACCGTGGAAATGGGGAGATAATGAGAAGCCATAAGAAGACGAAGACGGCGAGGGCGAGTGGCGAATGCGAGCAGAGGCCGCGTCCAGATGTTGCGGGCGATCGCCGCGCCGCACCACGCCGATCGCCAGAGGTGTGCAATTTATAGCCCTAGTTTCCACACTTTATCAAACTCATTTGTAAACCTATAACGTCGGCTCCCCCTGACAACCGCACCCTGCCCCCGCCCCCCGGAGCCCCCCGGAGATAAATAAGTAAATAAAATGGGATCGATACTTTAAAAATATTTAATTTATCTCCCCCCTTTTTTCGCGCGCTCGCGGTGGTCAATTGGCCGCTTAATGGCCCCGGCCGCAGCTTCGACAATTCACGCCCGTGTCTCCGTCTTGGCTCCGTCCTTTGTGTGCGTGTGAGTGTTAGTTTATGCCCTCGTAGGTTTATGTGTGTGCGATTTGCGCAGCTTTCTCGGAACAGATGTGCTTTTTTATGCTCGCTCGTGCAAAGTGGTCGCGAAGTGGGAGGGGGTGGGGGGCTGCATTCCGAAATTACCATCATAAAGGGGCTTCGGTTACGCTCCGCACTGCCGAGGTGTCCGTGTCCGTGTTTGCTCAGTCGATTATCGCGATTCTCTCTTCTTCTTTTTACTTTTTATTTCCCTGGTAGTTTGTCCTCTTCATTCCGTCGAGGAGTGACGGCTGAGGGTGTTGCGATGGGGATGCTACTCTTCCAATTCCACTGCCATGTATCGAATATCGATACATCTGTGTGTTTGCGACAGTCCGGGCTTCGCGGGGGGTTGACAGACGATATTCGGTATCAACGCTTCCTTTCACCTCATCAGCTCACTGGCAGCTTCGTATAAAACTATGGCCTGGTATTAAGGAAATATCCCTTTTCCCTTAATACCAGGTACATTATTGAGGGGCTTGGAGGACAAGGCGTATAAATGCAGTTTTTGATAAATGATTTATTTCATGAGATATCAATGATTCCAAGTAAGACTAGTCTCAATGCATATTCTGTTCTGTGAAAAAATCGCTCCCAAAATCCAATTTTTTAGCATCAAAAAGCCAGTCCAAACTTTCTTTCCGCCTTAAGGATCTATGTTTTTTTGAAACTTCAAGTACACGTATTTTTTTAAAAAGCAAAAACTGCACTTATGCGCCTTGTCCCGCAAGACCCTCATTTGCACTAGAAATATTACACATTATACATTTTTGCCCTGCGGAGCAGACTGAAGTTAATTCAGCGCCCAATTCGACTTCCACAGAATAGCGGTTAGTTTGAACTAAATGATCGTGTAAAACCTGAAGTCTGAATCTATCATTTAAAACGGGTATAGATCGAGGAAAAACACGAATCCCAACAATAATCCAGTGTTCTCATTTCCGGAACTAGTTCCAAATTCCGGAACTTTTGAGATTTTCCTGGATTCTTCCCGAAACTTCTGAAATTTCCGAAATGTTCCAGATCTTCTGCATTTTCAGGAACTTTTGAAAAAATCTGAAAGAAATCCAGAAACTTTTGACGGTCATTCAGTGGGAGAAATTGGAACATAATAGTTCCGGATCCCGAAACTTTTGACGGGCATGGAATCAGAGCACTGCTAGAATCGCTACTGAGGAAAAGAGGAGCGTAGAGGAAAGTGGGAGCGTCACGTTGCATTGGAAGATTGAGATGTCAGTCGGTTTGCGAAGTTGCAGGAGCCGCAGTGACGTGACGCTCCGATGTAACTTCACTTTGTATGAGCCCTGCTTGACGTATAACTGAATGCTACCAGAGTTCATGCGAGAGCGATGTTACGCTTTTACTGCGAGGAACCACGAGGTTGAGTCCGCGCCTTCCTCGCGAAGCCCAAACGCCAACGCCTGAAAGAAGCGCCCTCGAGATCTGCAAATCCGGAAGTTGTAAATTACCGTCGTCGTAGCATCTTACTCGGGCACGAGCGAGTACCCATACGAGAAGATTATTGCCATCTTGATCATTTTACCACTGGAAAACTGTGCCCCTTATTGAGACGGTATATTTTAAAAGACCTCTCGCCAACAATTCAAACAATATGGTCGAAGTCAAATTTGTAGGTCAACGCTATTTTTCGCCTGATGGTGTTTAATACGTAACATTATGAGAGAAGGATCGGAAAAAATCGCATAATTCGACTGTTGAATGTCTAAGCAATTTTAACCTTGTGAGCTTAATAGATATGATGATACACGTAAGTAACTTTGCACTGTAGGTAAGATACCAGTGCAGAGTCCTAAAAACTGCTCCGGTACCATTCTTACGTCAGTCTGTGAGTTTTTTTGTGGACATTTATGGAGGTCTCAGCTTTTTCGACGCACCTTCCGAAGTGAGTCGTGAAATGGATGGGTACAAGCATTGGGCGCAAGTCATCAAACTGCAGAGTTTTAGATCTCTGGGAAACGTTTTTCTTCTTCAGTTGGCAGTTCCATCAAATTGAGCTCATAAGTTAACCGAATGCTCTCGCTGAAATTTGCTTCAAGTTTCTGGTATTTCCAGGGTACAGCTTAAAGCTCAACAACGACGAACCTGGTGAGCATCAACCATCGGTTCGATGAATTCCAGAAAGGAGGGTCGGATCGATCTTCCGTGAAAGTACAGATTCACTGGATTGCATTTAGACGATCTATACTATCTGATCCAGCGCAGAAGTTAGCTTTCGGTTTATGATACTTATCGATGGCCAAAGTTTGAAATCATGAATCTCCATTCTGGCGTTTCAAAATGTCCGCTCCTTTTCTATTTTTTCCAGGAGAAACAATCCAATTTTAAAGCTTGAAATTTCCACTAAATATTCTGCTAACATAGAAGAAAAATCAAGGAAGATTTCAAGAAATTACGTTAACTAGTTGTCCACAAAAGAAATGAAATATGACAGAGAGTCTGCAATATCGCGAACGGAGATAAGTGGTTTCGCACTTTAGCCATCGCTACAAAGATGAGCCTTTCTCGGAAATTTTGAAAGGTTGCAACCAGTAGCGAGGCGCACGAATGATCGATAATCGATATCTCCCCATTTGGAGTTATGGTAAAGAATCTATAATTGAGGGGCCTGGAGGACAAGACGCATAAGTGCAGTTTTTGGAAAATTGAGATATTAACGATTTCAAGTAAAACTAGTCCATGCATAATCTGTGAAAAATTCGCTCCCTAAATCCAATTTTAAAGCATCAAAAAGTCACTTTAAAAATTCTTTCCGCCATAAGGATCCGTGTAATTTCGAAGCGTCTAACACGCATTACTCGAAATAGCAAAAACTCCACTTATGCGCCTTATCCTTCAAGCCTTTCAATTAAGGTGTTCGTCGCGAACACCCTGTTTATCGATCCTTTTCCATACGTTTAAATGACAGATCAATCGATAAATCGCAAAGCACGCCACGCCACTGGTTGCAACGGAACTCCGATGCAAAAATTCGATTCAACTCAGACGCAACTCCCGCGCGAAATGTCACGAGGGCTGGAAACCTCAGTTGGCATCTGGTTGGAGTGCGCTTGGCGGCGGGTGGTGAACGACGACGACAACGCTGCCGTGATAGCGAAGAGAGCAGTAAGTGCAATTCCGAATGAGCCATGATCAGCACACGCTTCTATGTGTCTCGGGGTTCATCCCAACGTGCACTTACCGCTCTCCTCGCTATCGCGGCAGAACGACGCTGGCCAAAGGTCGACGAGAAAGCAAGCAGCGGTGGCCGTTGCAGCGGAGCGCTGACGATTATGACGGCAGACGTCAATCAAGACGCGACGCGAGCCGTCAAAGTGGACGGGGACGACCGAGAAGCGACGACCACGGCGGGGACCCAGGACCAAATATAGGTGCCGGGTCCGACTCGGATTTCGACGCATGAATAATTCATCCGATTTTCGACGCGGCTGAAAAATATGACGGCAGTAAATTTGAATTTCGACATAATATCATCCGCGTCGTCCGATCCGTGCCGATTCCGATTCGCGGCTGCGGCTGCCATGAGTGCCATGTGTCACAGGAGTGTCGCATCGCGGATCGCCCACGCATCCGCAGAGTCGCTGTCGAGGACCCTCCACAATTAAGGTGAATCTATGATGGGGTAAGCAAATATTGAGATATTGAGAACGATGGGGTATGGCCCATGGCCGCTACGCGGCCAAACCCCCAGACGCCGTTTTGCGGCCGTTTTGTGGCCTATGCCATCACGAGGCAAATCTGAGCGTTAACATCCGGAAGTAGCTATCACACTATAGAGAAGATGAGGGTCTCTCAAATACATTATTTCTGCCTAAGTATTATTTGATCGCACCATCGGATCCACGATGCCAAGAAGTACATTTCAGCTGTCTATTCCTAATGATATCTTTTGTGAAACTTAAATTGAAGCTGAAAGTATGCAAACTTGAACCTAACCGTTTAATTTGACTTATCAAATGCAATATTTTGTGTTCGGATAGTTTCAACTTTATACTAGGGCTTGTAAAATAGATTCTTTGGGAAGAAACAGCTGACACGCGCCTCTTGAAGCAGCCTATTGGATCCTTTTTTTGCCTGCGTAAATTTTGACTCCTTATCGTCAGCAAGTAAACTAATGTAAACCAATCGGCACCAATTTCTTGTTTATTAGTTGATATTGGACTATTCAACAACAGTTTTTTTGGCTTCATGTAAAATTCTACTATTACCATGGATAAGACACAACCTCAAAAAAAAAAAAAAAAAAAAAAAAGAGTGTAGATTTGGTGCTCAGAAAATCATGATCACTACCTTCTAGAATCACTTGAAGCAGCAGGAGTTAATACCCATGCAAGACTACAAATATGGCAACACCCAAAACTTGCTGGAAGACATTTATTAATTTTGACAATTTATTTGCCGCGTAGAATGTATTGACAGCTTAATGCGCTGGTGTGCAGTGTTTTCATGCGATTCGTCAATTCTTGTTCAACCATTCATGCAAATATTTTGAACAAGTAAGAGGAAAACACGAAGAGGATGAAGTCGTTACGATACAATTATCGAGGAAGAAAAAATAGAAATAAAGACTCCGTGAGCCGTCGCAGCAAAATTTTCTCGTTTTTTTTCCGTATCATTGCGGGTGTTTGTGACCATCTAGGTTAATTTTGAAGCTCTTCATTCAATATCATGCTACCGAGTTGAATTTAAGTTTCCAAATTTTTCCAAGAGAGTTCATTCCTCAACCTCTTCAATTAGTGGACCTCCCCCCTGATGGAGCCTTACTTATATTTGTACTTCCAAGTCAAAGGCATGTCTATGTCGCAGGCAGTTAGCAATCGCCGGCAATTTGCAAGCTCCGTACTAGTCAATTCGTCAAATGGCAATTGCAACAACATTGATATAGTATAGGTTTCTTTAGCGAAGAGATGCAAAGCACGACCTCAGCTTGGAACGCCTTCAAATCCAGCGATACTCTCAGCTTTGCCGCAGAGTTGGTTTAGTTGCTTAACCAAACCAAACCCAACGCAGATTATCGATTACATTTCACAAACTCGCAAGCGTGCTAGCTGGTACCATGCATTCAAGAAGAAAGGGATAACATATGTTTGAATTCAAAGCATAATAAACACTACTTCCTATCTCGTTTTTTCACTTTAAAATTTTTTAATTTGTTGAATCAACACGAATAGATTGCAATTTGCCGGCGATTGTTAATTGCCTGCGACATCTATAACGCCTCCATCTCTATCAAAGTCTTCTTACTTTTACGCTTCTTCTCCTTCTGTCCTCCCGCGGGCTGATTGTTGACATCGATAGACAAAACTGTAAGCAAAAGAAGACGTAAGGAGTATGGAGTGAACATACCGGTTGAAATGGGTGGCTGATGGACTACCTATAGGGTCTCCTAATGGGTTGCTGTCAGTTAGTTTATTACTTACTTCCTTTGTCCATTGCGACCACCAATATAGGTTCTACCAATAGGCTGATCTATCCGTACCCTTTTTGTCTTCTTTGTCTTTCACTGTGTCTACTAATTTTAACAACCAGCAGCTGGTCGTGTATCCTCCTCCTCTCTCTTCTTTTCCCCCGTCTTTTTATACCTACTCATTTCCTCTTCATTTCCCTCCCTCTCCGTTCCTCTTCTTCCTACCCGTTCCTCCGGGGAAAGTTCCGAGTGGGATCCCCAGGGAGCTCCACTGTGCGGCGGCGGGCAAGTCGGACCGCAGACGGCGATGGTGGCGAAGAAGCTACCGGGCCCTACACGGCGGACGGCACGGCGGAGCTCCGAGGTGACCAGTAGCATGTTTATTATTATTCAAAGTTTAATCCTGTTTAAGGCTCGCGCTCGGATCTCCTCTCGTACTCTTTTGGCATTCTCGGCGGCGGCGGCGCGGCACGGGACGACCGCGGCCACAGCGGCAACAACAGAGGAACACGACGGCTCAGTTTACGAGTTTACGACCCCCCGCCCCCTCCCCCCGTCGTCTCCCAGCCACCCAGCCCGGACCACAAAATCAGTCCTCTCCAGCCCCTATAAATCAACTTTTTTAACGTCACATTAAAAAGCGTAAGCCGATTTCTCGCCCTGACACTCCGCTCGCCCCGCGTCCGGGCCCCGAGTTTTCCGTCCCGTGCACCGTGGCGGATTAGAAAGCCGGCCGAGGCGAAACCCGAGGGTGCTGCTCTCTCCCGGCCCCGGGAAAAAACCCCGTATCAACAATCCGACCTTGCCAAATTTCTCCCGGTCCAATGCGAACCCTCTGGAAACCTGGTGAGATTTTCTCTCCCATTTTCCATGGACTTTTACTCGCAATTCGATAAGGCGTTTCAAAATGTTTATAATTTTTCTCAAAATTAAATGTTTTTTCGAAGGAAGGTTGGCAGCTTTTAAAGGTGCGTGTGCGCCGCTTCTTCGTGGCTTGGTAGCACAGGTTTGGACCAATTGTAGTCCGTTCCTACGCCTCCGTGTCCACTGCAATGATGCCGTGCTAAGGAAAAACGCCGAATACGCTTTCAGACGTTGTCAAATTCATTTTGATAAAAAAACTACTTTCCCGTTGAACTTATGAGTATTTCCCTTCCAATTTTTCAGATAACTTTGTTCGCACTTTCCCCCGAAGTTCCTGAAAATTTCAAAGAAATATATTCATAATTTTACTCAAAAATAAACGTTTCATCAAAGGAAATTTGGCAACGCTTGCAGGTTCATACAGCGTTCTTCCGGAGCTCGCCAGAATGAGCCTCAGGTTGAACTTTACCACTTACTGAAAAAAAAGCGGCTACCACCAGAGAGACACTATATTTCGGAAGACCCGCGCGCGTAAAGCGGCTACCACCAGAGAGACACTATATTTCGGAAGACCCGCGCGCGTTGATAACATCCCTTTAGTGTAAAAGCCACTTTCGAAGTTAACGTTCAAATCCGCCTAATGATGGCTGATAACAAAATAGTTGAGCGATTGGCCTAGCAATGCTAACTTAATTACAATAACTTATTGCTCAGCAAACTGCTCACCTCCACATTCATCAATCAACATTAAGCGAATTTTATTTCATCTTTCGCTCAACAAGTTACTCATTAACCTCGATTGGGCGAAACATTGCTTTGACCTCCGAATTTAACTTTTGCCCTCCAATTATATCACTCAGATTTTTAGTGCAAGTCTCTGAAATGTATAGTCTCTGACCGGTAACAACACCTATTTTATCTGCGATTCTCTGAAAATGTATCGTAAACATTTCCAGTAATATTCTTTAAACAGAAATAAAAAAGGGGAGACAATTTTAACGTGTAGAGTACCACAATTGAGGTTCAAACTCATAGTGTCGCCGTCAACTTGTCATAAGACACAAGCACCGATTCGAGTATCCGCTGATTATGATCACTGACGGAAACAAGGAAGAAGAGGGAACCAGCTGGGAGTCCAGACTTCCTTGGGGGCTACCCCAGGTGAGATAAATGGGCGGGGGACCGGGGGGAGTGGGTGTGAGGGGGCGCCTTGTAAACGGCGTGCAAACGACGCCACTCGCTGGGGTACGAACCCCAGGAGGTGAGCACTTACTCAACCGGGCCGGTGACGCGCGTCGCGCGACGCCGGTGTCTTGGCTGATTATTCGGATTTCATCAAAGGCGGATATTTATGCGCATATCCAATAAGCGCAGCCACCTCGTCGCGCATTCATAAGTTTATTTTTATCAGGCTGTCTAATTTAGCCCTCGTGTATCGACGCCCTTTGATTTACGGCCGAGTCAACCGGTTCCCGGCCGAAAGTTCAAAGTTTAATGAGATTTGGTGTCCTTTCGTCACGTGCTGGGCCCTCGCGCCGCAAGCACGGACTTCTCGCCTCGGAAATCGGGACCTTTTCCTGTTTTCAGCACCCTCACCGCGCACTTCCTGCAGTTCGTATTGATCGGCTAATCAGGTCCCCGGCACGACACTTCGGATCGGACCGGAAAACGCATGATGGAATAATTCACTTCCCAGCTTTGAACCACGCTACATGATTGATAGCAGTTTGCTGTTTAGTGGGACCGTCCACAGGAAAAAGTTTCAGATGGATCTGCAGCCATTGTCGGATCCAGCAAATTGGCAACATTGTTTTTTCTCCATTTAAATCTATAGGAATTGTAATTTTTTTTTTGCATGAAAATGACTGTGCAAACTTCAGTGAATTTTCTGCAGAGCACGAAGCAAATTCCTTTATGTATTCAAAGGAATTCGCACGAACGTTTTCTTGTAAAAAATTAAAGTGCCCAGTCAAATTTGACAATATAACTGATGTTGTTTTGTTCTTTTCTGCTGAACGCGGTCCAAATGCAAACCAAAATCATGACTTCAAATTTTCATCTTATAACCATGATGTATAAACGAAAAAGTGGCCATTTCAAGTCATTATATTTTGACCGCTTTTAACAAAAAAGAACCAAGTTATTGCCAAATTTAACTGGGCAGTTTAAATTTTTACGATGGAACGTTTGTGCGGATTTATTTGATAATTTTAAGGAATTTGCATGAAAATTTGCACAACCGTTCCCATGTAAAAAATCAAATTGCCCAATTAAATTTTGCAACATCTGATGTGGCATGGTGCCTTTCTGTTTAACGCGGTCCATTTGTTTCCCAAGAAATTAAGTAAACGTGGCCATTTTGAAACGTCGCAATCGAGATGAATGGTTTTATAGTTTAACCATGAATTGTTTAAGGAGCGTTTATGAGGTCGGCTTTGATTGCAATTCTATACTGAGCCGAGGCCGGAGGAAAAATTGCGGTTTTGAAGATCCTGAAACTTTGACGTTGAGAACACGAGCAGACCTAGCTGCGCAGGCGCGTGCATACTTTCATTGTGAAGGTTAATGCGTGCGGACATAACTCTTGGGTGAATAAACTATGTCATCCGTGGCTATCCGCAACTTCATATATTTTGGTATGCGACAGAAAGTATGCCACATTTTAAGCTTCTGGAAGCTCAAGTGAAGAAGCTGCGATAGAAGCGTGTTTTAGACCTACAAACCACGTTATCAAATCCTTCGGATTCGTCCGTTTTCCCTCCCAAATCAGCCTTGCGAACTAAAAATGTCTTGTTCGATCCGGCAATGACGGACGACTCTCGGCGCTCGGCGCTGAAAAAAAAAGATATCGCTTCGAAATGATAAATATGACGATTAATTTTTTTACCTCTTCCCTAAACGCATACGATACCCGATAATGTGAAAATGACTGATGATCCGCCCGGAATACATTGCACATCCGTCATTTTACATGGACGACTTCATATGGAGATAATGCATCGGATCTGTTTATTACCTGAGTGATGTCGTAGAGGAGTCCGTGGCCTCGTAAAAAACGGAAATTAAAAAAAGAATGATATCAACATTAATGTGATAAAAATATTCTACAGGTTGAGGGAGGAGGGACGGGTGGAAGGGAGGCGGAGGGGTCCACGCGCTGTATCCGAAAGTCATCAGTGGGCAATCAAAAAGCTGTTGAAGAAACGTAACGTTTTTGATAATTTTATTGTTGATTCTTGAAAATGATGGAATTCTCCGAGTGTCAAGTTTTGTCATGAAATATAAGTCTTTTGGAATGCGTGCTTTGTATGACACTGCGCTCTGACGTTTGTTTCTCTTATTTTTTCTTCTCCTCCTTCTTTGCGGCGAACGATGACCCTATGTGACTAAATTATTAACTATGAATTTTCTGTTTCATACATTTTCTCCACTCTCGTGTGTTGCCACGCTTTATTTAGATTTAATTTATGACATCTAGATGAAATCTTAAAGGTAGTAAAATATATTTAAGTTACCCAAAATACACAGGTATGAGACCAACATAAATGAGAAAACAATTTGGCCGAAATAGATGGATAAAACTGAGTCGTTCTTGTGATATGAAGCAAAATAAAACTTAGAATAATTTGTTTATTAATTTTTGTCGAAATGAAAGCTATAAAATTTTAAAAATTGCCTCACTTACACTCTGAATTCATTGTCGTAGAACACAATGTAAAAGCATGAATACATGTTTTTTTGAAAAAAAAACAAGAAACAGCCACACATTGAAAAAAAATCTCATTAAAAGGTAGAAATAAATGTCATTTTTTTACTAACGGTTCTAAAACTCTAGATGACTGTAAAGTAATACCCTCTAAAAGTACTACAATGCAAACCATCTTTTCTATGCGATATGCTTCATTGTAAACTAAGAGCTCGACGATTTTTGGATTTAACATTTTCTATGTGTATTTAATAGGTCCAATTAATCTTCCATTTGATTTTTGTTGGAAATGTTTTTTTTAATATCTTCGTAAAAATAATTTGTAATATCTCTGTCAAGGAGTTCATTTTGAAACTTCCCGTTTTATGGATACCTAGTTTTTCTGCCTAAGATTTTGAGGAGAAAACATGTGATGTTTTTCTCATGATCGGACGTTTAAAGGGTCCCATTCAAGAGCTGTGCCTTAGACGTATGTATTGAAGCATTTGGCAACCTCGAGAAAATTGCAGTGGATGAAACCTGAGCGAGCGCTTGAAGTTTTGCATCAAACAGATGATTGAACTCTGCGAACAGGCGCCTGAGGCCTCAGAACGGTTGAAAAATGTCCAGCGGAGGATTCCGAAGCGAAAAAAAGGGGAATAAAAAATTAAAATAAACAAAGAATAAAAAGCATAACTATGTTTATAGTTCATAAATTATGGTTGGAGGAGGCGGGAGCGATTAATTACACGCGAATGATAATGAGTCGGAGTCAGCAGCTCAAAAGCCGCGAAAAAATCGACGCGAGTCAAGGAACCGGTTCGGCGCGGCGAGGCAGAGAAAAGTTGAAAAAAGTGATAAAATAATGGAACATGTCGATCTGTAAATGTTGAGCTGACAAGGGCCCGGCACTTGCTGCTTACTGCTCGGGACTTGTCACAGAGTGTTGTCCGTTAGCCCTGAAGGGAGCAGTAACTATATTCAACGGTGAGCTTTGGAGCACCTAAGAACACGTCCTAACCGTATCTCACACCGAGGTGCACATACCGCCCTTTTCCGTAACGCAGTTGAACCGACGCTCTTGTCCAACCCGATGAGTTTACGCACTTCTGCTCACCTGCTCACTTGATCAGCAGTGGCGAACCGTGAATCGTCGATATCGATATTTCCTCAGTGAAGCAGTGGTAAAGAATCGATTATAGGATGTTCGTAACGAAATACTTCATGATCGATCATTTTTTACTTGCTTAAATGACAGATTGATCGATTTATCGCAAAGCAAAACACGCCAATGCTGATCAACCGATCAAGTCATCATCTGCGCCTTTCACCTTTGCTCTGCTGGAGTAAAAACAGAGGATATGCACAAGGTTTTTATTGAAGATAAGCTGATTTTGCTCAGCATGGCAGACCTTACGCCCGCACCACTATCCTCCTCTTCTCCCTTATAAGGTGTCGATCCCAAAGTTCCTCATTATTGATTAGTTGCTATTTTTGGGCTGTGCTTAATTGGGTCTATATCAGTGTTTTCGCTTTAATTGATGGCGTCAACGATGAAAATATTCGATCACTTCTTTTAAATAATTTGACCATTTACAGGAAAAGGAAACCGTCCGTAGAAAAACTCAAAAACTTACCACTAGCAAATATTCCCATGTAGGTAACTTCTACGAAATTTTGACACTCACGACTAGCGAATATCAAGACCAAACTATAGCCTCGGTGTTTTAAAGTCCACGGTAAGAACATTTTATATTTGGAAGGTATAAAAAACTATTCAAAGTATTAATCGATCGTATTCTTGGCCAAAACTGTGAGATCATAATGAAAAAAGGTCCTGCATTGATACAAATATGAGATAAAACACATTTTCGGAGATACTGGAAAGTGCTTTCCGTCAAACAATTATAATCTTCTCCCTGGCTGTCATAAAAAGTGCTTATCTGAAAAATTTTCCTCGTGTATTGGGGTCGCTTTCCCCATGGACCTAAATTTTACCGAGGATCGCCAGGAAAACAAGTTTTAACGTTTAACAGATTAAAGAAACAAATATATGTATAAAATAGAGTATGACAGCAACTACGGCGTAAGTAAAATTCTGTAGGTATTTTCAACAATCACTTCACTACTTTGGCAAAATAGTAGCTCTCTAAGAACCTCGCAAAATTATAGAACCAAGAATTCAATAACTCTCTACCAATCATAATTCCGCATGCCGTGCTTTATCAGTAGCAAATTGTAGCCAATGTCCGAATGCAACTATTCGAACGTAACGACAGTTTGTTTTGCATACGCCACAATATGAAGGCGCGCCGCGTTTTCCAACGCTCCCGGTAACCCACGCCTGAATTACCTATGAGTTGGGGCCAATCTCTGGAAACAACTATTCGTGTTCGGTGACAGTGCGTGTTGCATGCGCAATCATACGAAGGCGAACTGGCGTTTCCAACGTTCATTTCTTCATTTCCGTGTACTCATCTCTTCCTCTGTCTAATGACTGACAATGAGAATGGAATTTGATTAAGTGTCTTGTATAATTGCATGCAATTAGCGAGATAACTGTGTGTTTAAGTGTTGATTTTAGACAAAATTAACGAACTTAACTGAAATTGCATACAGAAGCATCAACTGTATCACAAAGCCTAGGCTTATATACAAAGTGCGTATAATGTCGAGAGTTAAGAAAAAATGTTTACGATGGTGGTTTTTCGTTGGCGTAAGTGTTGAAACATTCACGAGCTTTCCGGTTATTAGATCAGTATTTTGCGAATCCAGCGTTCCCGAACGTAACAGTGGCTTAGTATCGGAAAAGGATCCATGAGCGTGGCGAGGAGCGGAAGGGGGGGGGAGGAAGGTGATCTAGGATCGACTTCTCCACTTGTGCCTCATCGCTTTTCCCGCTCCCCAGCCGCATAATGTCACGTCGTGGCCGCTCTAAATGTTAATTAGCATCAATTTCCATTTATGTAGTTCTACATCTTGCGCCGAGATGGTGAACTTTTTCCGCGATCTAGTTCTTCAACATACCCTCTCTCTTCCCCGTAAACCGCAAAACATTTGCCGACGGCTGTTACGCTGTAAGAAAAGGGCGATTGCCTCTCTTGTTCAAAGGAAAATTTTGAGCAATGACCGAAATATGAAGGAAAAAAATCTGAGAAAGGCTATTTTTTTGGCGGAAGATATTTCTTTTTGAAAGATTACCCATAACTATTTGATATTACCAGATCAGTGTGTCAGCAGGAAAGAAAAGATTGATAAGATAACCGTTAAAGTAGATTCTTTCAAAGCCAACCAGCCAAGGAATCCTAATTTATGAATATGAACAAAGTTTAAGCTTCTTTTCTGGTTAGGGAAAATCATACTACGTTATTTAAATAATAATATCCCATAAAATCACTGTGGCAAGCCAGGGTAACATCATACTAACCAACATCAGACTAACAGAATCAGCCATTTATCCTACCAGCTGTCTTACAAAAGAACTTACATGATACAAGGTTTATATTTGCAGTATCACAACGAGTTTGGCAAAAGAAGACAAACTAGACATTTAAAGTAATACTTCCACTAGTCCAATGTTACACTGACTAACCCAATGTTAACCCAACTGACGGTAGGATGAGTGACTAAACTTGACAAATCATATTTGAAGCAAACAAATTGATAGATAGAATTGGATTGCATTTTGCAATGAGAAACCACTATCTCTGGCCCTTCAATAAAATCAACTTTCTGCATAGGGAAACCAATGGCATATATGTATGCTGCTTCTAAAATGAGCCAGAAATAGTGGTTCCTTACTGCAAAAGTTGGTCCAATGGAGAATTTGCACACACAAATTTTATTGCTTCATCTGAGAGTGCGTTATGAGCTGAGTTCGCAGTATTTTTCATAATTTTTTATGACATGGGAATTTGTAGGAAAATGGATTTAAAATTGAGAAAATTTGCCGCCTCGTGACATCATCTGGTGGCATTTTCCATTTAAACACATGTATTTTAGCAGATTAGGTTATTTTGTCATATTTTCTCCAATAATTGTCCAATTTAGGAACGAAGAGTTTTGAACGTACTCAGTTTTCCTAGCAGTACCATTTTAAAGATGAAATTTACAATATTTAAGACACCTGCAAATCCTCTATTGTCAAGTTATTTTCATGTGAGAGGAAGAAAAGTGAGCTTTCCGATAAGACAAAGAGGAATTGGGAACAAGTGAAAACTGATTTGTACGAGACAAACAGCTCCCGAGCGGTGGAAGATCTGAGAGAGACACGACCAAAGTGACGCAAACAGAGAGGCTGAAAAAAGGGGGCTGGTAGGGGGACGGAAAGAGGAGGACAGGCAGGGGGACGGTCGCGGCGCTAATTTGAATGACTAAATTATAATTCTAGTGAAAAATGTGGAGGAGTATTGAAAGAATTCCGGCGGACAACATTCATCAGCGGGGACATTCCTCGACTCACAGCTCCGCGTCGCGGCTATCGAACCAACGCCTCTCTTCATTGTCTCCTTTTCTTATTATAGATCTCGTTGGAATATATTCCTTTAGCGGTTGATAAGCAGCTAAAAAGGAAGAAATAAAGAAAGAAAAACCAAGAAAGCCATTTCTTGATTCAAAATAAGAGCTGCCCTAACAATCCGACATGCGTACAACTGAGCTAAAACAGATAGTTTGCCCATGCGATAGTGTGTAAAATCGGTCAATCACCCAACAGAAATTAAAGTGAACGAAAAAAAAGTTCTTTTTTCTATAAAATTTAATTTTTTTCTTCTTTTTTTCTGAAAGAAAGATGAAAAAGAAAAAATAATTTTTTTTAATTTGTATAGAAAAAAGTGTTTACAGAATGCCGATAAAGTTTTAGAAAAATTGTGCAGTGTGCTACAACATAGTGAAAAAGAGTTCATCTTCTCTCTCGGAAATGAGGTACTCCTAGAGGAAAAGTCATCAGAAATTTCCTCAAACTTATGTCTGCAAATTCGTGTGGGTCAATAAATCAGTGAATCCATTTCTCTCTCGCGGAAATATTGTTCACGCACAGGACGGCCTTAATCCTGCCGTGCTGAGGCAGAACGCCGTATGAGCCTTTAGACGTTGCCATATTTCCCTCGAAAAAAAGCAGATTAGGGGGAAAATTGTGAATTTTTATCCTCAAATTTTCCAGACAGTCTTGCTCGTAATTTAATCTAAAATGGGTGAAACTTTCGAGGGAAAATGTGTATAATTTTCCTCAAAAATACAGGTTTTATACAGGGAAATTTGGCAACTTTCGAATGTTCATACGGCGTTCTTCCTCAGCGCGGCAGAATCGTAAAACTTAGCGGTAAGGAGCAATTTGCAATTTGTTAATGTAGAGATGATTTACATGAAGAAAAAAACCACGGAATACTTAGGCCCCATGTAGAGGCGCAACATTTGATGCAGTAGGGCACGTGAATTGCATCACGTCTGGCGATGTCCAATCCGCTCTGCCGTGAAATCTGCCTAAGCTCTACTAATAAGGTGCTTGCCACCCGAAAAAGTTCCATTTCGAGATTGCATCGAGTTATCGAAGAACAAAATGCTGATGGTTGCCATAATGTATAACGCTAGCAATACTGCCTACATTTTACAGAGGAAACCTCGCAGAAAATCCGCGGTAAAATAATTCTAGGGGTTTTTGTTCCACTTATTAATGTATGTAGGAACTTGCTCGACTAGTTTAAATTGAGAAGAAAGCTATGGTTCCTAATCATATGTTTCTTCGGATTGTCTCTCCAACCTTCGGCGGTGTAGTGGATTTAGGGCTGGATGACTCCTGACAGGAGGTTAGACGTCGTTTCGACACGGAGAAAAAAACTTCGTGCGTGGGACCCGAAGTTTAGGTCATATGGATCTCTGAAGTTTTCCGATTGAGCATCTGAACACTTTAGATCTAGCTGTCGAGGTTCGGATCACACATCTGAAACTTCAGTTCTTACATCTGAAGTGCCTCGGTTTTCACATCCGAAAAACTTCAGTTCTCACATCCGAAAAACTTCGGTTCTCACATCTGAAGTACTTTAGACGTAAGAACTGAAGTTTCAGACGTGTGATCCGAACTGCGACAGCTAGACCTAAAGTGTTCAGATGCTCAATCTGAAAACTTCAGAGATCCATATGGCCTTAACTTCGGGTCCCATGCACGAGGTTTTTTTTCTCCGCGGATGTCAGATATTCCTTGCAATCCGGCAAATACGGACGTGCAACTCTTCTTGACTTTCCAACCGGAGGTGGGAGCCAGAAATATTTTGAAGTTAGGTGACGCATTCGTTTCTCGGCTTAGTTCATAACCTTTAGCGCACTGGACGAGGACGAATGAAATCTCAATTATTTGGATGCTTAATTAGATTAGCATGGCCACAGGAGTGTTGAGGGGGCGTGGGGCCGGCCGGGTCAGCGGGACTCGCATTACTGTCTCGCCAAGCAGAAACCGCATACCTGGATACAATTATCATTAGAGTTGCGCGGTTTTTGCGAGAGGGGCTCGTGCCCGTGCCTTTCTTGTCCGTAATGCCGCGCCGACACGGAAGCTCCGTGCCCTCCGTCGAACTTTCAAAGCTATCGTACTGTGTTGCCCGACTTTCAAAGCTCTTTTTTCCCTGTCGTCAAGTAACCAGCCGTTAGACCAGCGGGTCGATTATTTAAATTGACGGACAAAGCTGTAGACAAAGATGACAAAAGGGATATGGATGGATCCTATTGGTGAAAGCTGGTGGTTGCAATGGACAAAGGCAGTTGGTAATAGACAAACTAACGGCAACCCACGAGAAACCCGACAGTTAGTCCATTATTTTCTCCCTTAGTCTATAAGAACCATACATTTCAACCAGTAGGATCGCTTCATAATCCCTATATCTTCTTTGTCTATAGCTTTGTCCATAAATTTTAATTATCGGCCCGCTGCTGTGGGCCGATTTTTGAAATTGATAGACAAAGCAATAGAAAAAGAAGACATAGAAAATATGGAGCGATCATGTTAGTTGAAATGTTTGGTTCTTATAGACTAAGGGAGAAAATGATGGACTAACTATAGGATCTCTCGTGGGTTGCTGAAAGTTAGTCTATTATCTACTTTCATTGTCCATTGCAACGACCCACTTTCACCAACAGGATCCCTCCATATCCCTTTAGTTTGTTTTGTCTGTAGCTTTGTCTATCAATTTTCAAGCCCGCTGGGCAATGAATTACACCCTGTGCAGTCCTGTGGTTACATCAACTGACTGCGAATCCGCCAGGGGTATTAAGGTTTGATATCTGCCTGTACAACAAGATTTGAACGTCTCGGTTCACAGGTTCAGTGTATTGATTATGAATTTAATTTACTTTTTCATCATTTCGCTCTATTCTCCTTTGCACACCCTGTGGTGTGTGTCATAAGTTTATTTCTTGGAAAGCGGACTCTTTAACTGCATCAAAAGAGAAAAAAGAAAGAAAAAGGTGACAGCTTTTTTTATCTGAAAAAACCCAGATAATTTGTATTCAAGTTTCAAATAAGTATATAAAAATATATAAAATAGTATATAATAAAATATTTCGATAACCATGAAAACACCGTCAACTTGCAAGACTGCTGAAGAGCTTTTGACCCCTGAAATATTAACTTAAAAAAAGTTTCTTTGAGGTAAAGGTATAGTTCCTGATGCCAACATGCAAGCTGCAAATTGTTATCCTATAATCCTTTATTCATTATAAACCGAATTTTATCTTTCCATGTAATCCTCTGATGATTAAAATTCATCGGGAAAATGGAAATTTCCCATTTTCTGGTGAAGCCGGCAAGGTTGCGGTCGGATTGACGAGCAAGTTGAGTTATTGCCCGGCGCGACTTAACTTCGCGAAGTGCCATAGTCGGGAGCTACGACTGCGAGTGGCGCGCGGCGGGTTTTGCAACAAATACAGTTACAAAAATACTTGCTCATTTCTCCGTCTCCTACTTGGAAATATCTAAATACTTTGTCATGCATCCGCCGCCACCAGCGTCCAGTGCCCCTGCTTTGATTCCCTGCATTTCCATATAAAAACTCATAAGGGGAGGAGAGGTGGGCGCGGGGGGCGGAGAAGAATGACGAATTCCGAGAAGAAATGACATTTCGAGCACCAGGAAAAAATCCCAAAGCTCCGTCTAAGAACACATCGCTCCTCCTCGTGACTTGGAACTCTTTTCGCTGCGTCCACACATCATTCCTACCGAGACACAGCTCCCAGATGCACATTTTCAATTCAAATACATCTTAACTTCTGCCGTGCTAAGGAAAAACGCCGTATGAACCTTCAGGTGTTGCCAAATGCACTTTGATCAAACATGCAAATTTCCTGGGAAAATCATGAATATTTTTCTTGAAATCGTTCAGATAATTTTGTTCGCAATTTCACCTAAGTTCCCGAAAATTTCATCGAAAAATATTCATAATTTTCCTAAAAAATAATAATTTTTACGAAGGAAATTTGGCAACACCCGAATGTTCATACGGCGTTCTTCCTTAGCACGGCTGAATTGCACTGTTTTACGCGAAGAGGAACACCGTTTTTTGGCTCATATTCGGGGCATCATATATGATAACCTTTCTGACCAAGACTGCATTCATCGATAGTCAACGTCACCATGATTTGTATTTTTACAGCCATCTAAGTGCACTTACATTGTAAATACCTTTGCATTAATATTAGGAATAATTCAGAGACAATCTGAGATAAATCGCATAGAATGAAGCCAAGAAGACATTTCTGTGCAAGTAAAATAGTGAAGAGGATGCACAATCTTGGTAACAATGACATGAAGGTATACCGCTGGATTGGAGAGGTCCTCATATACGTTGTCAACGATACTAAAGCTTCCCTGGGACTCCAAAAAAAAGAGGATGCCGGCTCTCCGATTTTTAACGATAGCTATAAAACCGAGTCAATGCGGCCGATGCCGGCCAACGCGAAACCACGTATCTCTGTTTGCGACGTAAAAAGAATCACCGCGAGGAAATCATCCAAAGTTACGGATTATTTCTCTAATCGGAATTTAACCTGCCAGTTTAGGAAATTGTTCTTAGTGTGAAAACCATCTTTCAAAGGTGAAAGATAACCCACGTTTCGCGGTAACGAGCATTCACGTTCACGATACATCGCGGCGGGATAGTGAATGTGAGAAAAATATGTAAACCAAACGCGATTACATAGCTACCATCCACGCGTATCCCTCGCGAGGAATGTCATCGGCGCGGGATTCCATTGCGTGCTCACCTAAGGGCGCATGGCTGTACCGAGAGCACGGAGATATCGATGTGGGCCGGGCCGAAGCCATGCTGTTTGCGATCAGAGATTGCGCGAAGCTCTCCTTACGCACCAATGGCAGGCTGAGTCGTGGCTATGTGGTAACGTTTGCACTAACCACGGGCTATGAAGACCGCCCGGCACTCAGAGACGCGCTCTACAAATTAATTAGATCGGGCACTTGAGCTGCCTCTAATGGCCGCAAGTAGCCGCGGCCATGCCCCGCACTCGAAGTCGTGCTCATCGGCGGATCCAGCAAATTGGCAACATTGTTTTTCTCCATTTAACCCTATGGAAATGTTTCGATTCTTAGAGGGGCCAGTTGCTCCGACAAGCATCGATTATTAACATAGGTTTAAGTAGAGGAAATTCGGTGTTGCCAAATTGCTGGATCCGCTTCTGGCCGTGCCCAATCATCGATTTCAGTTGTAGCACACTGGTAAAAAAAAGTAGCTTGGATCTAGAGTCCAGACCCTTAAAAACATTGACAAGAAAAAAATACTTTTGATTAAAATGGAAATCCGCTTAAATCAAGAGGCTTGGCTCTTCGATTCATGGAAAAATCCGATTGAAACGAGAGTAGTTTTTCTTGTCAATGTTTCTAAGAGTCTGGACTCATGATCCAAGCTACTTTTTTTTACCAGTGCATCACTGTAAGGTCACATAATCAGAGTCTAAACGATTGGACCGCCTTTAACAAAAAGGAACCAAGCTTCATCAGCTATTGCCAAATTTAACAGGGCAATTTAATTTTTACAAAGGAACATTTTTTGTATTCCTTCGAAAATTTTAAGGAATTTCCTCCATGCTTTGCAGAAAATTCATTGAAATATGATCCGCACAGCCGTTTTTATGTAGGAAATTGAATTTCCCAATGAAATTTGGCTATAGCTGATGGGGTTCGGTTCCTCTCTGCTTAACGTGGTCCAATAATATAAAACCAACGAAGACGAGACATTTAGAGATCCCTTGCTTACAATTCAAGCAATGTGATTGAGTTGCTAGTGTCTACCCGAAATGTAGGTGATATCAATCTAGGGCCCAGTGTTAAAGTCGTCTTTTCAGTGTATGAGTCACATTTTTTAAAAAAATATTTTGATTTAACACTAAATTTTACCCAAGATTCGAGTTAGACCACCGCACATATCGCTTTTAATAGGTATCTGGTGAGCTCAGCAGCAGTCTGTCGTTCAAAATCGCTCCGTTTTGAGCCGTAGGAACTTCATCGAGAAAATTTCCTCCTAAAATTCCTCGCAGATGATGTTTGATAAGCCCGGCACGCGCCAACACGGCGAACGGTGGCAATGAACAAAGCCTTTGAATGAGAAGTAGTCGCCAAATTGTGTCCGCAATATTTAGATCTAGCCTGCCGTTTCACCAGTTTTCAACCAGTTGGGGACCAAAATAGTCCCCACGCAGCAATTCCTGGTCCTTAACGGACATTTCTGTACCAAGTTTCTGTTCTAGGCTAGATTTTCGGTGTGGAATTGAGGTATTTTGCGCCCGAATGACAATGATGAGCGCATCGAACGCGCACTCGGAACGCTCGGCAGGATTAGCTGGCGCGCGTCTCGCCGCGGCCTCATGCCACGAAGCTAGCGATAAATTTTGAGACGCAAAAAATGAAAAAGAAACGACAATTAGGCGGGATTAATAGGATTAAGTAATTAATCACCTCATCAAGATGCCGCTCTGATTACGGCGCCGATTTAGTGGTGAAAATTGCGGAGCTTACCTGGACGCTACGGTGCTACGACTTTCCATCTGATTTGGGGTGATGTTGAGGGGATGAAAGGCGTAATTTACGCTGTTGATTAACGTTTCTCAGCAAGAGCCAGGATTACAAAATACCCGGCTCTCTCCTCCTCATTCTCGTTACCTTTTTATTGTATCTTCTTTCTCTTTTCCATCTCCATTATGTTTCGCTATCCCTCTCTCTTTTCCTCCTTGATCTCCCCTTCTATCTCCTTCTCTCTTCCTTCTTACCTTCATCTTCATATTTGTACTCATTTGCCTCCTCGTTGGTTTCTTTGTCCCCTCTTTTTCTCATCTTCAAATTCTCACCCTCTTCTACACAATTTGTTTTTCATTTTAATTTTAGATTCTTATCGTCATTTACCTCCAAATGATCATCAGATTTTTCTTCGTCATCATCAACTTCTCCGTGTCATTATCTGTTCCATTATCGTCATCGTCATCATCATCATCATCAGACCCTTCTTTATATTTTCACGCTCTTTCTGCGGAATCGTGTTATCATTATTAGATTCTTCTTCATCAACATCAGCAGCTTCTTTTCCATCATCGTCAGCATCTTTTCTATCGTACTATCAGCGCATTTTCGTTTACTTTATCTGTTCTCTCTCCTTTCACACTATTTTCTCGTTTAAAAAATATCTGAAGATTGAACCCTGCTACTTGCTTCGTGGAAAAGATCAGGAAAAACTGTGTATTATACGACACTAAGATTTTGTTGGTTGTGGAGCAGAAAGCGACGAAATTTTTCACCTGTTATCATGTAAATGATGGACTCACAAAGAATAGCGCCTGCGGGTCAACGCGAAGGCAGACACAGCAAAACTATCCACCGAGAGCCGCTACCGGTTTTTTGTCTCTTTATAGCCATGGTTGCCACTTGAAACCCACCAATAAGCGTCTGCATGGCCAAAAAGTGCGTGGTCATAATGACTGTTTTTTGGAAGAAATTTTATTCGTACAGTATTTTTTCAAATATTCAACAGAAAAATGTTGCACAATGGATCGATTCAATTCGATAGGTCGGACACGAAATTTTTGACTACAACTGCAAATTGATGGCAAAAATTACCAACAATAAACTCCGTCTTGAACCAGGTTGAAGTCGAAATATTCCCTGAACGGTCGGACAACATGGTTGTTTGCCTGACCAGAGCATGAGTCCGCGCGCTGTCCACAATAAATTATTTTCACGCGGCGGCGGCGGCGCACAGTGTGTCGAGCCAATGAAAAAGGTCGAAAATTACGTTAATACAGTACGGATACATTTATGAAGAGTTTCAATAGTTTTCGGGCAATATATGCTCCAAGAAAGACCCCTTGAAATGTACAATGTGATGCATTAAACATCAAAATTTGCAATTTAAGTGACAAATTTCATGTTCGACCGCTCCCATTGATTCCTCCCACTGTGCGGTGCGGCCCTTGCCTCCTGGTCCATGGGCTCATAACGTTGCTCTACGGCATTTGCCTTTGGCATAATATGGACGCATTTATGCTAAAAGGACCTATGTGCATGGGTTTAACGTGGAACATAGTTTCTTTTAGCACAAATACGTCCATATTAGTGTTCGCAGCTTCACACTTTACTGCGTTGTTAAACTAGAAACACGTAAATTCATTAAAACGGCCGCCTCGGCTCGGCAGCTGAGCTGAGATATCTTTAAAATCAGGATTCTTAAATCATTAGGAAATAACTTAATTTTTTGGGAATCTAAAAGTTTTGCCTTCTTTTTTTTTCTTCATAAAGACATCGGGGACCAATCCAGCATTTATATCCAACCCCCTCAGTCCCTATTTAAATCAGTTGTTTCCAAAAAGGAACAAGTCCGTTTTTGTATGACCCTTGGTTTGCATAAAAGGAACTAAGGCTCATCGAGGAATGGATCTGTTCCCTTTCGGGATGTAGCCCTCCGATACTCTCATGGGTCAGAGTTCGAACCCGAGATCGTTTTATCATAAATCAAGCGTTGAAACCATGAGACAACAGGAGCTGACAAATAACGCTTAAGTTCTTATTCCAGTCAGGAATCACATCTCTACAATCAAAATATTAAAATACCACCTAATTAAAGAAACGTCAAACGTCTGTGTGGCGTTTTTTGCTTTTAAAGGTTAAATTTTTGTTCTTCGGAAGGCAAGAGGTCCCAGGAGGTCGACTGGTAATGAGCCTGTAGAATTTCGGTACAATCGTGTGCTGCCCATGCGAAAAACTACTATGCTATTAATGTTACATCATGGAAGCTGTGTATCAATTCAAACATTGAAAGAGATTTTGTCATTTTTATTGTTTGGATCCAGTTCGATACAACGGAAAACCCTTCGATGACGTCACGACTAATAGCGTCCATAATCTTCTCACATCGACAGTAGGGGAATAAAGTCGGAAAATCTTTGATATGGAGACATTTGCCAGGATGAATACTCCTATCCGTCACGAAATCAAAACAAGATGTCTGGTTATCTGACTCTGTCTATATCAAAACCTAGCATGCGCATTTGCTCATGAGACCTGGAGCTCGTGAAAAGTCTCACGTATCAGGGCTCATCAGAGGACGAGCATGGAGGCTTTGCCAACGACGGATTAATCTCTTAATTACCTTGCCCAGGCTTCGGATTCAGCTGTCACGGAACAGGACTGCGACCCAAACGAGGTGAATAAAATCAATCAGAAACACCGGAGTGGAGTGTACAATCAGCGCCCGAGACAGGTCGAGGAGAAACACCCAGTTTGAGGTTACATCACGCCTTGAAGATTCGGAGCAACAGCAAACAAAAATCGTCGGTGGAGGAGGAGGGAGGGGAAGGGATGAAAAGGACGAGGGAGGAAAAAAAGCAGGTTATCAACACGAAGGGTGGATGAAAAGAGCGCATATTTGTAGCAGTAGCGGGATACGAGTGAAAACTGTCAAAATAGCACAATGGAATGGTGAAGATATAGAAATTAAATGGGAGCAGATCAGATATCGGGATCTGTGATGCATGTCAACCGGGGTCCATTTGAAAACCAGAAGCTTGTTAGAGGCAAACAAACTGTTGCGGTGTTGTCGAACTTACAATTTCTAGGGCTCATCTTCCCCCAGAGATCGGAGAGGATTCAGAAAAATGCATCTTTTTTTAGTATCTAATTGTGTCGATAAACTCTAACTAATATTAGCATTCCAGAGGTGTCTTTAGAATCGAACTCTACTGAATATTAGTTTTTTAGGGAAAAAAAATTTGCTCCCCATTTTAATTGGTCTATAAGTTCTGGAGTTTCATGAAGCCCTCACGGTCGTAAGTAAACACGCGTCTGCATTGGGCAATATACATCCAGATAGTTTATGCCAACCCTCTCACAAAAAACACTCCAGATGTACCGTCAAGAACCCCCTTTTTTGGGTCAATGTTATCAATATCTAGCGTCAAAAAAGTATATTATTTTGACCAAGAATTAGTCTTTAAGTATTTTCATATTAAAAATTAAAACCTACATTCAGTATATATTTTATGATCATTACAATAATTTTGTTTTGATGGATTCGAATGGAAATCTAAGGTCGTCATACTCTTTGTGTAATTACGGCCGTAAGAGCATCACAAATGTCTACTTCGCATGATCAATCGGAAAACTGTCCAAAATTCAACCTTTATTAATACTATAGAGTGCCCGAATCTCAGATGCGTATTATATTGCGATGATTACGAGCTGATCAAAAATTGCCTTCTTTTCTACCCACGCGTTAAAGTCTCCTAACTTGACTACATTCGCAGTATGGAACTACAGCTTCTGGCTCACCTATAAAATCACTTTAACGACCACGCACTGCTATCCTCCCTATCGTAAACAAGTTACTTTTGGAAGTCAACGCTCGGATTCGTTTGGTAATGACTGATGACCAAAGTAATAGACAAGTAAACCGCGCCGTTTTCCGAACATAACTTTTGCCTCATTTGATTAAATTACCTATAGATTAATATTGCGGCGGCTCCAAAATATATCGTCACTATATTTGACTTTTCCCTATACCTGTGCGGACAGCGCACGGACCCAAGAGAGAACGAGAACGCTTCCCTGTCTTAAAAATTCCGTGCGCGTGACGTCACAGAGTAACAGGGCAGAGGAGCCAATAGACGTACGGAGAGCGCATGGACATCGCTCAAGGCGCCCCTGGGAACACAGTTTTGGACCATAGCACAACTGACCCATAACTTTGATTTCCATTTGACGGTATTCGCGTTCAGCACTGATGCTAAAAAACGACCATCTTTTTCATCACATTCGTCTATGATCTAGACCTGGAGCGAAGGCTTAGCCGTACGAAAAGCGGCGAGATTTTTGGACGGATTTTAGACGGCGCGGCGCGGAGCGGCGGCGCACAGTGGATCGAGTCAATAGGAGTGGTCTGGCAGGAAACTTTAAACGCCTAAGACTCCGTTTTCACAAAACTTCAAGGTCTCAAAAGTTTTGTAGATTTCCTACCAGAAACACCCTGATTATTTAAAAAATGACGAGATAAACATCAAAATTTGCATTTTTAGTAAAAAATTTCATGTCCGGCCTTTCTGATTGACTCGATCCACCTAGAGTCCCTTTATACTGAGAGTCAAGACAATGCGAATACATTTCTGATTGGTTAACCGGATTTTAGGCCTTCACAGTGTCACAAACGGGAATAAAGATTACATTTTCACCAATTGCAAAGATTATAATCTGGAATGGACCGAGGAATTTCGGGTTCGACAAGGAACAAACGGAATGAGAGGAGGAAAGGAGAAAGGAATTTAAGAATGAGCCGATCAAAGATTACGAAAAACGTTCAATTTGTGTAATCTTTATTCCCGTTTGTGACTCCATGAGGGGTGTTGTCTTGACTCTCAGTATAAAGGGACTCTAGATCCACCGTGCGGCGGAGAATCCCGGCGGACATTCCATTTTCAGAGACACCAGCGTCAGTACCAGCAGACATGAAGCAGACTTGGATAGGATAGGAGTGACGCGTGACGTAACGGAGATGAGGTTGTCTGCGTTGACGAGATGTCATGCGGCGAAGGCCCCGCGCCGCTGGGGTCCGCACGCACCGCGCGTCGTCACGTTGACATTCACCAAACCTGCCGTCCATCCGAAAAACACCGTATGAGCATTCGGCCGTTGCCAAATTTACCCCGGTAAAATTTTTAATTCTCAAAAAAATAACAACCGCGGCGGCGCACAGTGGATCGAGTCAATCAGAGAGGTCGCACAATAGATTTTTGACCAAAACCGCAAATTTCGATGTTTAATCCGTCACATGGTCCACCTCCTAAATGGTGTTGTGGTTCTAGCGCTAGCTCTATGATCGGGAGGTCCCGGGTTCGATTCCCGGCTATGCGACCCGAATTTGAAGGTCTCAAACAATGGATGCCTGGGACTGGTTGTAGGGACGGAGGGAGCGCAAGGATTAGCCCTTGCGGGCTTTGTAAAGTATACACTGGAAAAAAAACCACATTGGATCTAGAGTCCAGACTCTTAAAAACATCGACAAGAAAAAATACTCTTGATTCAATCAAATTTAAGCTTGAATCAAGAACCAAACTTCTTAATTTGAGCGGATGTCCTTTGGATTTAAGCTTAGATCTGATTGAATCAAGAGTATTTTTTCTTGTCGATGTTTTAAAGAGTCTAGACTCTAGATCCAATGTGTTTTTTTCCCCCGGTGTATCTCTCCTCGAAATTTGTAGACAGCTAGGTCAAAGTGTGTGCATAAAAACTTACCAAAAATTCAAAGCAAGATATTTCCGGGTATTCTGAAAAATGTGTAATTCATCAGTAGATGTTTGGCAACGTTCGAATGTTTATACGGTGTTCTTCCTTAGCTTGGCAGAAACCGGCACCACCATCCGCACCAATCTGCCGTCTCCTCATAATTATACGATGCTGACCTCATATTGAACCCCTCTCTCCGTTTCCGAGGAATTGATCGTTCGTCAGATTGAATTTTGAATATAGAATATTAGGGGGTCGCCCCCCTGAGTGCTACGCGGCTCAGGCCGAACGGTTTGCTTCGCGGTGATGAAAAGCCTAGTACATGATTCAAAAATTCGAGGACAGACCCCTAACAGTTAGCAGTCAACGTTTTTCCAACCAATTTCTAAGTTGGACTAAAAAGTTTCCAGTCTCTTACTAGTCTGTGTCAGTACCTTAGAAAAATTTGCTATTGAAAATCTGTTGATAAAAATTCAGTTCATTTTAGGAATATTTATTTAAAAAGCATAAGGCATATTTTTCTCATTGTATTTCATTTTTTTTTACCAATAATGCATTGTATTGCTATGAGAAACATCTCGAAATTTTAGTTGGATGAAGTATGCTAGGTTATGTAGTCTGGAAAATAACTAGTGGCGAGGCGCGAAAGAACGATTTCCCCATTTGAAGCTATGTATAAAGGAATCGATCATTAAGGTATTCGTTGCGATCACCCAGTCTATCGATTCTTTTCCGTTAGTTTAAATGGCAGATCACACGATATATCGCAAAGCACGCCACGCCACTAAAAATAGCGCAGAGTGAGAATCCTATCACATCGTTTCTTAAATACAAGGCGATTAAGTGGCCCATAATTTTTTACCAACGTATTTTATGCGATTAGTTATTGTGAATCTTCTTGATTTGTCACGTTTTTGCTCAAAAATTCTCTGACTTGTTTTTATTACTTCCTGTGATTTTTATATTGGAAGTATATATTTATGAAGATATCAGCTTACTTTTTTGCGCATGATTTACAACTTAACTCTCCTGGTTATGTCATACCGTTACCCTACTGAAGATGACAGCAATGGGCTTGAAAAGCGAGTTTATAATGGTTCGGAGCAAGTCCAACCACCTCAAACCTGTTTTGGCTCGAAGCTCTCGCTTTTTTTCCCCGCAATAACGAGCAATGAATTTTTCAGATAGGTGTAAAGCGCGATGCTTTCGCATGATGTATCCGATAAAAACTCGGTTTTTTGTCTCTCAGCTTTTGTTTTCATCGGTACCAAAGGATCAGAAGTAATCGTATGTTTTTGGGCACGCATCAAAACGTTGAGAGTGCTCAAAAATTAGTAAATTTATTTCATTCCTTACAAGGAATGTTTTCAAATGGTACTAATTATGATCTCTATTGTACTTCTGAAGTGCCTGGTTGGATGATATCTGTTTCCTGGTCACTTATTGTGTCCATCCAAATACAGTATTCGTTAAATTTATGCATGATTTGTCAGGAGCAAAGCTTCAAATAGAATGATAAATCTATTTTTTACGACCAAGGTTAAATGGTAATGATGTCCAAATCTTACCTCTTTCATATCTATTCATATAGAAACCTCAACAAGCACATAACTGGAATAGAACCATTTTAGACCTGTCATCAGACGTAAGATGATTCAGTACAAACTTGTCGGAATGCATGTGCTTACAGTTGTAAAACGTTCAAAATTTTCGTAATATTTAAAATTTTACCGAGAGAGGCATAGGAAGATTCGTCAGAAGTATTTAAACCGGACCTTTGCATCACGTATAAAATGACAAGAATGCTATTAAGGTTCCACAAAAACGGTTGCTAATAAATAGTTGAACATCTATGCATTTGAATGTAAAGTTCATAAAACTGAACTTGTAAGCCCAGGCGATGGAGGAAAAGGGTTGGACCGTTTGAGAGGAGGCTGTCATCACTGATTTTGAGAATTTTCAATATCTACCTATTTGTGATGCGATACGTTGAGCGCGTTTGTTAGGGCGATGAGGTTGGAAACGATTTAAGTTTGCGCCTTTCCTGTTTATAAAATTAATATATCTGTGGATTCCAGTGGCGTGGCGTGAATGATCGATTATTATCGATATTTCCTCATTTGTAGCTATGGTAAAGAATCGATTATTTAGGTGTTCGCTGCGAACACCCTGTTTATCGATCTTTTTCCATAGGTTTAAATGGCAGATCAATCGATTTATCGCAAAGCACGCCACGCCACTGGTTGATGGTAAAATGATTCGCACCGCTAACATTTCCTACTGATCGGCCGATTTTCCAAAGTGAATTAGTATCTGCGTGAGCCCAGAAAGGTATCCATGTCTTTCTAAATACTTCAGAAATTTTACTCACTTGCGTTTATCAAAAATTAGGTATAGAAATGTCTCTCGAAATTTTGTCACCAAAGGACTGAAAATTTTAATTAAGAATCTGATGAATCAGGGTCCCCTAATTATTTGGATAAACTGGTCAATTTGTAAGCTCGTAAAAAACACCTCATGTTACCGGGTCCTGTCTGAAAAGAGAAGGACTCTCTAAAATAGTTTTTTCTAATAAGAATTTGTTCCACGTTCCAAGAAAAAATGGTCTAAAGAATTATAAATGACATATTTTAATTACAATTTTAAAACTACAACCTGTTTTTCTCGAGAGTGCACCAATATTTCTTAACGTATTTGTGCATCAAACCGCTCAAATAAGCTATTGTATTTGTTATATTTTCTTTTTCTCTTTTGTGCGCCATAAAATATATTCAGGGGTAACAACGAATGGATTAAATTAATACCAACATTGACACTATCAATGTTAAAAGAACATTAATTCAAACTTACAATTAATATATTGTAGTGTTGAAAGGAATTTTTGACCCGTTGAGCATATCTTGAGAGGATGAGGTTTTTTATTAAATAAAAAATAACATCGCAGATTTTATCCACAGCCAATCCACCATCTCTTAAACTACCCTTGTTGGTGCGCCACGTATTTTATTTTGGGTGAAAGTAAAGGAGCATTGGTACTTTTTGTAACAGAACTAATTGGGTCAAAAATATACGGAGATGGCTACATGCTCCGTAGAATTTTAATAAATTTAAAAATTATCATTCAAATTACATATTCTTATCATTCATCAACAGTTATTATTCTATATATTATGAGAATTCATTTACATTTTAAAATTCAGTTTCAAAAATTTATATCCTTGTGACAGTTACGAGAGAGGAAGAGCCCGACTGGGTAAAATAATAAGAGCTTTGACAACTGCGTGCATCGCCAATCAGGACGTTCTATTAAGGCGATGTCATTTCTGACGATCGGTTTTTGGACATTCTTTCCTTCTTCAAATTCTCCCACCCCACCCCCTACCCGGAGTGCTCAGTTATGACACTTGGGGTCTCTCTCTAAACTTGCAAGACATAAAACTCGGACTGGCGAATTTCGAGCATTCCTTGAGAGCCGTTGTCGCTTTGATCTTAGTTTCGGTTCGTTTTTTACTCCTTTTGCGTCCTCTCTCCATCACCACTGTTTTGCGCTGGATTTTATTTTTAGCCTCCTCGCTTCATTCCTGGTATAATCGAGACTCTGGTCAGCTGTAATCACCGTCAATTTATTTTCCTCCGCGGCCTAAATTCACTCGTTTGCAGTGGCTAATGAGTTAGCTTTTGTCTTCATTACCGACTTGATCACTTCTTTTCCTTTTTCAACCCATTCGCTTGACGATTCGCACTCCACCTTTCGATTACAATTAATTGAATTGGGTTTCCAATACGGAACTACTACTTTTGGTTTGAGTTATTTCAAGAACCAAGGCGTTGTATACTTTTAGTTCGTTTATTTAACTAATAAAGCTTTTCTATTTTCCATCTATTTTCTTCTATCTACTATTTTTGGTACGTTTAAGATATACAATGGCTGTGCCACTAGTTACCTCATGCGGATAAGTTATCAACCGCAATTCCTCATTAAAAAATGTAATCCAAAGATCCACTGACCATTTACTTTTGAACATTTAGCTTTGGATGGACTATCTGTGCTCTTGATAGCCTCATGTACGTCTACGCGTAGTGTAATATGGACTGCATCTTGCGAAAAATCTCATTGTCACCTTTTTGGGCCCTAAGAGCTACACTGAAAAAAAATTCTCGGCGTTTTTACCACGGTCCGTTGGTACCTTTACCATTATACTTTTTTTTACCAATTATTGGTAATTGTACCAAGACAGACTGGTAAGCTTACCTAAAAACCGGTATTTTTACTGTTTTTTTTTCAGATAAGAATAACACTTTTATTGGTAATCAATTCCCTGTAACTTTGCCATTCTCGGTAATTCTACCACAGTCGATAAAAAATATTGACGTTTTTATCAAGGTTCAGTAAAATTACCGAGAAAGTTCAATAATTTTACCGAGATTTCTCGGTAAAATTACCAATTCCATAAATGGTAATTTTACCAAGAAAAAACTGGGATCAAATAGAACCCTGAATTCTTGGTAATTTTACCTTTTTCAGTGTACATAAATCGAGTTGTCCATACTCTCCCTATAAAGGTACTCTAGGTATGTACTGTTTGCTTGACGATATTTTCCTTTTTTCTGGAATGAGCAAGGACAAGGCTCGATGGCTAAATCTGGCAACAGCTCGCAAAAGCGGGTAAAGACAGGGAGCTTGTCTACACATCGTGGCCGGCGGCAACCCCGCTGGCTTTGCAAGAGCGAGAAATGTGGACGTGTGACCACGTTGCCACCTTGCCATGTCCGGAGGAAAACGCGCTGATTCCAAAAGATGTTCTAAAGTCTAGTCGCACGGAATTCATTTTCAGCCTACTCTGTTGTGTTATGGGAAAACACCGAATGAACATCCCAAGATTGACAAATCTCGTCCGAAAAATACATACATTTTGGAAGAAAGGCAAGAGTAATTTTTTTTTTAAATTTTCTGTCATTAAATAATTGTGCATTAAGAAATAATGTTCGGTCGGAGGGGCCATACTTTGGCTCATATTGAACACCAAACGTATGTTCAAGTAACCGAAGTTTTCGGTCAAATAATCCAAATTCTGGCAGGCTAAGACAAACATATAGTTTCTCGATCTGTTTGGACAAAAGTTCAGTCTACGTGGTATTTTTTTTTTTTTTTTTTTTTTTTTTTTTTTTTTTTTTTTTTTTTTTTTTTTTTTTTTTTTTTTTTTTACTTACTTACTTTATTTTTTCATTTTTTTTAAATATCCTGAATCGGTCATTTTCGCTATTTAGCCACAGAATCGCATTCAAATATTAAGGTCAAAGATCATCAAAAAGAGGATCTATTTAAACGCCTAAGGTCCACGTTCAATATTAACGGAGATATTGCTCATTAAAAAACACGGAATATGACGTCATTTGCCGTGGTAGTGCATACCATGGTGTCTTCCATTTTGATTTAATCAAAATGTAATACGCCTATTTACACTGGTTTCTCGACGTATAACAGGGATGAAATCGAAGAGATAGGAACTACAGCATACACTAAGAACTCACTGAGGATTGCTCTTTTTTCTGACGCTGCGTTAAAGTCTCCTAATTGGACTATATTCACAATTTGAAACTACAGCCTCTGGCTCATTCATGACAGCACTTGTCGGTATAGGAAAACTAATGACTTAAGAATGATTTAAGTTGTTTCTGAAATGAGCCAGAGATTAGTTCTTTGAAGCAAAATGTAGTTCCATTGTTTTTGCAGGTTAGTGACGCTCACCATTACAGGAAACGCAAGCTGCGGTATTAGACTAGTTACGCAGCGCTAGTCGCACAAAGTGTTTTCATTATCTCAGATCATGGATCAACTAAATATATAGAGATTTGTTCAAACGCTAAATTTCCACGTCTAATATCATCAAACATTTAGTAAACACAGTTTATAACGTCAACTTTGGTTTCATCCGTGTTTTCAGTGTATGTAGCACCGTTTGTTGAAATCAAGTTGGAAGGAACCATGGTATGCACTACCGCGGTGGATGACATCGTGCTCTGTGGTCACCGATGAGCAAAACCTCTGCTTATGTTGGAAGTAGGAACGCGTTCGGACGGATCTTATTAATTTTTGCTAATCGATAAGCCTAAGCCAACAAAACACGATTCTTTGACCGGCGCAACTGACGAACATCGGAATCCAAAGCTGAGGAATTTGCCATGAGAAGTCGCAGCGTTCGGAAACTAATTTACCCGGCGAGTAACTCCCGACGACACCGCGAGGGGGCGTCACTGTCAGCGTCACGGTCGGACGTCGACGTCGACGGGTCTCACCCGCGCCACCGCCGCCGCCGCCGCACAGTGGATCGAGTCAATGGGAGAGATCGGACAAAATTTAAAAACTTTAAACCTTATAATTCCGTTTATAGAAAACTTTGACGTTTTAAAAGTGGTCCCACTGGATTTCTCGTGAAATTTTCTGTCAGAGGTACCCCTTAATATTTTTTTTTTTTATTTATTTATTTTTTATTTATTTTTTTTTATTTATTTTTTTTTATTTATTTTTTTTTTATTTATTTTTTTTATTTATTTTTTTTTACTTCAATTAGCCACAAGGGCTAATCCTTGCGCTCCCTCCGTCCCTACAACCAGTCCCAGGCAACCATTGTTTGAGACCTTCAAATTCGGGTCGCCTAGCCGGGAATCGAACCCGGGACCTCCCGATCATAGAGCTAGCGCTAGAACATCATAGGAGGCCGACCATGTGACGAATTAATCATCAAAATTTGCGGTTTTAGTAAAAAATGTATTGTCCGACTTCACTGGAAAAAAAAACACATTGGATCTAGAGTCGGACTCTTAAAAGCATCGACAAGAAAAAATTCTCTTAATCCAATCGGATTTTAGCTTAAATCAAGAACCAAGCCTCTTAATTTGAGCGGATTTCCTTTTGATTTAAGCAAAAATCTGATTGAATCAAGAGTCCATTTTCTTGTCAATGTTTTCAAGAGTCTGGACTCTAGATCCAATGTGTTTTTTTTTTCCAGTGCTCTCTGATTAACTCGATTCACTGTGCGCCGCCGCGGTAATTATAATGTTACCGCGCTGCGCACTGCCGGACACTGTCGGGCACCGATCCCGAATCAAAGTACACAGAGCGGAGCTCCTTCCTTTTTCGGCGGCGGCTCCTTATAATTGGTTTCTAATCGGACGCGCCCAAACTCGGCTGGACGTTGGCACTCCGCTCGCCAGCGGCCGTCACTTTCCCGCGACGCTTCGACACCCGAGAATTTAATAAATTATTAATATTTAAATTCGGATACGACTCAGTTATTTCGTGCCCGACCGACGAGGCCCTCGAACAGCTCCCGTCCTCCCTTTCCCGATGAAAATTTGACAGTCCGCTTCTCAATTATTTCGCGGGCCGAAAATTGAATTTTCGAGTCGAGCCGTGCCTCAGCACTGCCGTGTCGCGAAAAACGTCGTAAGGACTTTCAAACGTTGCCAAACATATTCCTAATTTTTTTGGCGGAATTTCAATGGAATTTTTCTTTGAAATTTTCAAGAATGCTGAAATGAAGAGGAGAGAATATTTTTTCAAAAATGAAAAAAAATATCCAAAAGTTTCCCAGAACTTTTGCTTGATATCATAAGAAATTTTGGAAAGGCCATCTGTTCGTACTGAATTTTTTTCTAAGCACGGCTGCGTGCTACCGTGAAGTGCAGCTAATGGTTTTATTTTTTTTAAACAGTGGTGATTCTCACAAAACCAAATAGCAACACTATTTTTCCTCCATTTATTTTATATTATTGTAGAAAAAAAATATTGAGGGAATCTGCTTCAATTTTTATCAATAATGTCACTTATATTCAAACGGAACCAAGCACTGCCAACTTACGAGATTCGTTAGTGCTACCTTGTGCAGAGGAGAACCGTGTGCAGTGGTGGGGCAAAGTACACTGCCGGGACAAAAGTTAAGTGACAAAACTTCTGCGGGCAACTATTCGTGCTCCTAAGGCGCTCAAATTGCCATCACGCTTATTGAAGGCGAACTCGAGGAATCAAAATCGAAAGACTGCCTTCAATAGTGCGGTGGCTTGTACCATTGACGAAAGATCAAAAGAAATCATAAATTAATTCGGTTCGCTGAAAATTGGGTGTTCAATCCAGTCACGTACCTCCTCTATACAACACACTCGTAACACAGGTCTGCATCGCCACTGACAAATATGTAAAGCTCACTTCAATCACCTCTCGTCACCTCTCATTTTGACATGAATTTTGGATAAAATGTTGCCACTTCCACGCCCTTTTTTATCGTTGCTTTTCGAAAAATTGGCGTTTAATGTGCTCATTCCAGCGTTCCGTTATGCAGCCCTAAACCTTTTCCGTCCCTTGTAACGCACTCATAACGCAGGCTCACATCTTCCTTCTCCTCCTAGAGCGTTACATATTTCATGAACGGCCCCAAATCGTTGCTTCTCTAACTCAAAGACGTAACTGCACTTTTAGATTGGCTGTGTCCTGCATATGACTCCATACTTTCTAAGGCTCACGTTGATGAGTAGCTACGCCGTTACATCGGAAGAGTGACGGTATATCCCGATGCGAATTAAATAAGGAAAATAACCCCTCGCTCATGATTTCTGCGGCTGTAGAATGCGAGTTCAAGGAGCCGAGGTCTCGGAGTAAGGGAAGCGGGAAAAAGAAAGAAAAGAAGGCAGTAAAGTTGTCAAAACTTTCGAGGTGTTTTGCATAGCAAGTGCGATTCTAACGACGACGACGGTCTCATATTTTGCGGTGCGGCGGTGTTCTCCTGATTACACTCAATGCAGACCACGCGGCGAAACCCGATGGGCGATGTCATATTTCTCCGCAAAATCGGAGAGATTCCTCTGGAGTCAAACGCTTAAAGGCAAATCAAGCCGTTTGAATTAACGCTCATTGAATACCTGTCAGCTCGAATTAGGCAGCGTCAGCGGGCAGATTATTGAAACTGATAGACAAAGCTATAGACAAAGACGACAAAAGAGGGGTCCTATTTGTGGAAGCAAGTGGTGGCAGTAGACGTAGTAGGTAGGTAATGGACTAACTAACGGCAACCGCCTAAAGACCCGACAGTTAGTCCATCCTTTTCTTCCTTATAGTCTACAAGAACCAACCATGTCAACCAATATGATCGCTCCATACTCCCCATGTTTTCTTTGTCTATAGCTTTGTCTATCAGTTTCAATAATCGGCCCACTGGTGGAGAAGAGTGAGGCGTCATCTAAGTCAAATCTAAGTGGGGAAAAGTTAACGTTAGAAGGCAAAAGCTGCTTCACAAGAAGAAACTTTCAAAAATGTTTTAAACAATTCCCTGAAATATCCAGGAAAAAGTTTCGGCACATGAACCGTGCAGGTTCCCACATCGATATTATACTGTTTGTCGAAGAAGGAGCTCGGGTTGCGTACACGTAAAATAATAATAATATGGTGGAAACTTTGAAAATTCTAAGACCAGAGCACCGAAATATTAAAAAAATCAATACAATTTGAAAAATTATGTATTATTCAAGGGAAATCAGACTGGTAACGTTTTTACAACAGCGCTGCCCAGTCCCGCGTTTGGCGTTGCGAGCACCAACGTTGGGTATAAACCGCTGTTCACACGACCGCATGGGTCTCCGACTTTTTTTTTTGGTGCATAAGCGGCCGAAACGGCAACAGAGCCGCCCGCAAAAATAACTCAAAAACTCGCGGCGTCGATACGGACAGTGGCCAGGGGGGGNAGGGGGGGGGGGCGGAGGGGCGCGGGGGGAGGACGCCCCATAAAATCGAGCGTAATAACGTGCCTAGATTAGCAAATTGGTGCGAGGTTCCTGGTCCGGACACCGCGGTCTCCGGTCGGCAAGTGAATAGAATTTGATTAGGCACAAAGGGATAGGAATTATTGGAAATAGCTTGAATGTTATTCAATTAAAGCGGGCAAGGGTAACCGGCGACTGCTAACCGGTAACTGGCAGGGAGCAGCGGCGCGGCGGCCAGGTGAAGCTCCGTGACTGAAGATCCGCACTCGGACTCGGGTGCCGCATGCCGCTGCAATGCGTCACTACGCACAACTTACCGGCCGCGCGGGCGCGTCATGCTGGGTCCCAGTCGTAAACTCATGCCTCCGCCAGTCCACGCTCGACTTGGAGTTCAGACGGCGCGGTCGCGGGGTTGCGCGGTGGCGAGGATTCTCATCGGATACATCGAGCGTCGATGGAGTAAGAGTACCCTATAGCCCAAGACTGGTAGGCACAAGGCTTCATTATGATTGAATGAAATACAGCAGGGAGGGGGGGGGTCATACCTAGAGTCCCTTTATACTGAGAGTCAAGACAATGTGAATCCATTTCTGATTGGTTCCCGTATTTTAGGCCTTCACAGTGTCACAAACGGGAATAAAGATTACAGTTTCACCGATTGCAAAGATTATAATCTGGAATGGACCGAGGAATTACGGGTTCGGCAAGGAACAAACGGAATGAGGGAAGGAACGAAGAAAGGAATTCGAGAATGGGCCGATCAAAGATTACGAAAAACGTTCAATTTCTGTAATCTTTATTCCCGTTTTTGACTCCATGAGGGGTGTTGTCTTGACTCTCAGTATAAAGGGACTCTAGTAGGCACAAGGCTTCATATGATTGAATGAAATACAGCAGGGTGGGGGGGGTGGATCGACAGAGATGGACAGTGAAGTTTCATAAGACCTACTTACGTTGGGACTTTGGAGAAAAAGCATCAGTGGGATAGCTCTAAAGTCCTTCATGACAATGAGGGGTGTCATATGGAGATCGGATAAGAAAGAAAAAGAGGAATTAGAAGAAGGAGAAAGGGGGAAAGAGGGAGAGGAGGAAGAAGACAGAGAAGTGGAAGAAGACAAGGAAGTAGAGAAGGACAGAGAAGAAGAAGAAGACGGCAGAGAAGTTGAGGATGAGGAAGACTAAGAAGCAGATGGCGAAGAAGTAGAGGATGATGAAGAGGACGAAGAGGAGAATAAGAAGAAGAGGAGGAAGAGGGAGAAAAGGAACTCTTCTTCGTATTCTCCTTCTTTTTCTTCTTGTCTCTCCCCTACCTCTGTCCTATCGGGCATATTCCAGGGGTCCTTCGATCTGAGTTTGTCGAACAAAGGTCAAAGAATCAGTTGGAAACTACATCTAGACCGAGAGTAATACACGACTCGTATCGATGGTGAAACGAAGAAATGCATATTTTGGTTTGCAGCGTTGCAGACTTTCTGTCATCTTCTTTTTCTTCGTGAGACAAAAATAAACGTCTAATCTTGAAATCTTCGATGATTTGTCATCTCCATCGTCAGAATATTCTGAGAAAATTCCAACCCATGAGGTTGGTTTAGTCTTCTGGTCTCCTTTTAAAAAATAAAATAGGAGCGGAGATTTTGAAGGGGCGCAACGGAGATATGTATTTTCGCAGTTTCATCCTCGGTTTGTAAAATTGCTCAAAAAGCACCAGGCGCAAGACCAAGTGTCCACCATACTCTCTCTTTGAAAGGACTGAGCATCCTGATTTCCCTCTGGTCAGCGGTCCATTATTCAAAGTGCAGCGGCAACCAAGGGAGCACTAACCAGGGTGTTAATGCATCCACTAATTCGCAATCATTCCTCCTCGACTCCCTCTGGACCGATCGCGTTTTTCATTTAACACACCTGGAGCGCGCGTCGCCTTGTCTTGCCGTGCCGTCGCGTCGGCTGCCTTTCAAAAAGCTCCTCCAATGACGTCACGACCGACCTGTCAAAACCGAGGAATACGCGCTACGCCGCGTTGCCTGCGTCTCCCACAAAACTGACACCGCGTCCAATCAGTGCTCCGACTTTTTTTTCGTTTCTTCCACCAGGTTTTCCTGACAGACTCTCCCCACCGTTGCCATCGCATCATAAATTAGCAATATTTTTTCATATTATTTTATTAGATTCTTGGAGGTTAGCACTCTTTAAGAGGGCGGTAAGTTCCCAGGAAATGGTATTGTAGCCTCTTTAGATAGCTGCACCGGCGATTTATATCGATTTGAGTCGATAAAGATCGTTTGGACATCGGGTAATGGAATTGCGGTGTTATTACAATTTTCTACCGCCAATTTCACGAACAGTGAGAGTGTTCTGATGATTTTCTTGGTAAAAAAATGATTGTAATAAAAAAATAAAAGCCACCCGTTTTTATTGTATTTGACATTCTTTGCGTGGCTCGCGACGTGCCACATTTCCTTAGGAGTATCGTTCAATTTTATAGTGCCCCCCCCCCCCATCAAGCCCCCTCCATCGATTTTTTTTGGCGGCAGCTAACTTCAACAGCATTTCGATCACCCCTCTCTCCGCCTTCTGGCTCTCATCCTCTCGAAGAGGAAGTTGTTTCTGCGGGAAACCGTGCGAGTATTCTGGAAACCGTCGCGGATTTGCTATGTCTAATTAATCGAGACAGAAGAAAATTTCCGTCCGAATGTGTCGAGCGTTTGTGCCGGCAAAAATCTCGGCAATCCCACAAATTTTTCGTCGTAAAAATGCGCGGCGCGGCTGAGAGGAAATTCGAGCGAATGTGCGTGGTCTCCGAATTCGTGCATAATTAAGACCCGGGCCGCAACCGCGAAGTTTCGAGTTGGCTACAGAGACAAATCGGCGGCTAACAACCCGTCCTGCCGCCGCCGCCGCAACTTATCGCTTTTAACTTCCTTTCAAGTGCTGTCGGCGTTTTCTTGCGTCCTTTTATTCCGACGGGTCCGCAGTGCGGCTCTCATTATCCTCGTTTTCACTTGTGTCCAGGAAAAAATTAAAATTCAACCAAAGAGCAAATTTTAAGGAATTTTTACGTGTTAAATTTAAAATTTACAAATCTTGCACTGTAGTTTTATTATTATTTTTTGATTGTAAACTTATAATTGAACGAATTCACGAAGGCATTTACAGACTGTCTTGGTCTGTATACAATTTTATTTTTATCATAAAATAATCAAATATAAATATTAGCTCCACTAAGATTTTAGAATGTAGAATAAGGTTTTAATACTTAGCGGAGTAATTAGATGTTTTATTTTACAATTGAAATCGAGACAAACTTTATGGTAACACGTAACATTTAGAAAAATTGAGAAAATTAAGTTTAAGTCTAGATCAGATATCTTTCAACGATACGGTCAACGATACACGCTCCAACAATATGCCCGGAGACTTAAACGCACGGTTAGAAAAAAAAAAAAAAGGAACTCAAAACCGTTCTTACACGTCGGAGAAATGATCAGTTGGACAGTACCAAGGTGCAGTTGATGCAGGTTAAAATCAGTCTAAATCTGTAAAATTAAAGACGGAAAGAGGTTATTTTTATACTGTAAAATTCACCACTTTACCGACGTCAATTAAAAGAGCCAACTTGTCATGGCAACATTCATAACTAAAAATACATCTAGAACACGTCTTGCGGATAGAAAATAGTTGATTATTTTTGAAAAGGTAAAAATAGTAGCTATATACGCCTCTTTGTGGTCTCTCGGAGCCGATTTTAAAAAATTATCAACGAAGCATACTCGGATCATCGATAATTATTAGCAAATGCTATTTTTGTTGGAATGTCCTCTTGATGAGTTTTTCCCTTTCGAATGCCTATTTTTTCCTACTTTAATAAAAGGTTTTTTTTTGTTCTTTTGTTTCAGGTAAGTTCGATTCTCAGTCATTTTAAGCTAAGACATGAATTATATAAGTAGTAAGTGAAACATTTTCATAATATCTTTGCCGCAGGGAGACAAACATGAGTGTTGATCTTGAGGAGCCCGGAAATTTCTTAGGGATTGATTTGGCTCAAGGAAACACTTGTCTTTTTCTCCTTCTTTTTTTTTTGCAAGTGGGAATTGTAAATCACCGAGTGCCCAGATTGCTAATTTCACACAAATTAATTCACTTTTGAGATTTTTAATGGTTTTTTAATAGTGGGCTACGTCAAATTTTAATGAGAAAAACGTTAGTGCGTTGCCTGATTTCCCACCCTGTGTATTTTTGCTTCAACGTCACCAGCAAGACCGCAAATGTTTTACTGATGTTATCGCATACAAATAAATCGGCATATGTTACCGCGTTAAGCAAAAACCATCGTTTTCCATACGGAAGGCCGTAACTAAATTTCAACGTTGAAAAATTTTCATCCGCTGATAATTAAATCACGTACCAGGAAACTGTTTGGTATTTGAAATTAAAATTTCTGCTTTCATTACAAACAAACATTAGTATCATTTTAGACAAGAACTGCACAGCCCTAAAAAAAAAGTAGTCATGTAAAAAATTGAACTGTTTGAGTGAATTTTGCAACGATGGAATGCATCATCGTCCTTCGTCTTGAGAACGTCGAAACTATAACTACTTATAGTGCCACTTCTCTCAAGTCGGTGACACCATTCTTTGTCAATTCGGTCGTTGTAAAACAAGCGAAAGCGATATCACTCGACATCGGTCAAATCGATTGTTCACACTGTAAAAAAGGTACCACCATCTCAGCTATACTTCTACTTACTTCACGGATTTTGGCGCCAGCCATAAGAGTAGTTGCACTAGCTAGAGGTGTAAAGGCACCAGCCAGCGGTATAGTTAATCCAACCGCACTTATGCTGACTGAGAGGGCACCAGCTAGAGGTATGGTTGATCAAACCACACTTTCAGCTGACTTAACCATACCTCTGGCTTGTAAAACTACTGTAATATCTGGCGCTAAAATCAGCTAGGAGTATAGTTGGGATTGTGATCCACTGAAAAAAAAACTCCGGCCGTGGGAACCGCAATTAGGGGCTATATAGACATACCGTCCGTTCCGGGCTCAAAGGCCGAAAAATGGAGCCGATAGCTTCGGCCTCTGAACCCGGAGCAATCGAAGCTACGCCTCCAGCAACCGGAATTTTCGGCCTTTGAGCCCGGAACGTACGGTATGTCTATACAGCCCGTAATTGCGGCTTCCACGGCCGGAGTTTTTTTTTTCAGTGTCCTTTTTGTTCCGTGACGACGGCTTCAAACGGGGGCTAAATGAGTTACCGACTTGTGACGACTGCCATCGGAAAATTCCACGTTCCTACGCGGGATTCTTGTTTTGATTGCGCGGTTCGTGTCCAACGGGGCCGTCACTGTCATCGTGCGGCGAATTTTCTCCTCTTTGGGTATCTGATTAATTTGGCGTTGGCGGTGGCGGCCCCGTTGCGTTCGTGGTTCGTGACCGGGCATTGAAGGGGGATCGTGATCTCACCCATGCGTGCATCTAGCGACACCAACCACCCGGGCCGGACTCCCATTGGCTCTCCGGCTCCTCTATTATTTCCAAATTGGAAAGTGCCCTACTTGCACAATAGTCGTGCTTCGTGCGGTCCCCAGAAAATCTCGCCGCGAAGCGACGCACAGAGGCCCAGAATCAGCGTCAGTCAAGATGAGACTCAAATTGGCAAGTTTCCGCCATCACACTCGCTGCACTGGGAAAAAAAAACGCATTGGATCTAGAGTCCAGACTCTTGAAAACATTGACAAGAAAAAATACTCTTGATTCAATCAGATTTTCGCTTTAATCAAAAGGAAATCCGCTCAAATTAAGAGGCTTGGTTCTTGATTTAAACTCGAATCCGATTGAATCAAGAGTATTTTTTCTTGTCGATGTTTTTAAGAGTCCGTACTGTAGATACAATGTGTTTTTTTCCCCAGTGTGCAATATAATCTGTATCTTTGAGAGGCATTGGTTTTTGCAATCTACAAATTTATGAAAGAAAAAGAGTCTCCGTCTCGCAATAACAACGAAATGACGACTTATTATTATTTATTTTTCCCGGTTGATAATGAAATTGTTATCCATATTCCGCAACGTTCAGGGTTTGTTTGACTGCTCCTCTGTTTTGTTGCAAATCATCCCCAAATTTAGTTGTTATTTTATTTTGTGCTTTGGCCGATGAAGTTATTCTTCTCTTTACGTAAGAAACCAATCCAAAACGGAAAGCAGTGCAATATGCTGCAAATTACACATGTGGAACCTTTTAAGAACTGCACGAATAACGCGCATTTTCAGCTGATATTTTCTGCATATCAACTGGGCTTCACGTGAATCTAGGTGATTTAGGGATGAAATCTGCCACTATGTAATCGCTTATGTCTTTGAGGAGCAAAAATCATCGTAATTCACGGATTTATGGAAGGAATTGATCTATAACGTGTAGCAGCATTAACAGCTTGACATTATATAGAAAATTCTTGGAAAATGTATAAAAAAAATCAAGAAAACGGACGTGGCTTATGGACTAAGCTTTTAAGGGAGGATATTATAATGTTACTTTTCTCTTGCCTATTCTGTCTGTTAGCATTTCCTTTTCCGTCATTTGGGATCTACATTTTCAGTGTAAACCTTCCCTAGTATTGCAGCTGCACGTTTGTTATGGATCAGGGTCGTATTCGTATGGTATGATTAACATGATTACCCACACATAATTAACTTGATTTGTCACAACAAAAATCTCATATTGCGGAGGCAAAAATATTGGTGACTTTGCTGCTACTTACGCAGCTCCGGACCAACCTTAAAATGTGTAAAAATTATGCAATTTCTCCGGCACGTCTTTCATTTTTTGCAGTAGCAAGTCATTTTAGTCTCTCGTCAGAAACTTTCCCGAAGTTTAACTCTTGAATTTCAAAACAGGATGGGGGAAATTGTCCTTTTTGTAATGTGTCAAAGCCATCCTCAAACCTCCCTGAGTGTGGAATGACTATGATTACGGCCCTGCACCATATGATACTTAATACTTACTAATTTACTGAGATGTGCTAAAGATGTGCACCGAATATCAGGAAAACGGAAGTGCTCCTGGAGATAATGGGTATAAGAGAAATGGCTTCATGATATTTCTCTCTCAGACGTCGGATCAATAAGCGGCGATCGCTTCCCTAATTTTCCATTTTTTCCCATAAAAATTCATACAATTGATAGCAAGTTGCTCAAATTTGATACTGCAACATGCCTTTCTTTTGGGCCTTTTTTTTCTACGGACTAAAAAAGGCTCCAAAAATATATTCGATGCGCATCTCGGGCTGAGCGTTGTGGTCCCTGTGTGCGGAGCATCCACTACCCACTAGGTCCCCTGCGCACCCTTTCAAATATATTAATTGTTGCAGCTTTTCTACTTCGGCGAGGGGTGAAAGGGAGGCAGACATGGGGGTCGGGCAAATGGAAATATCGTCCGTGCCAGTGAGTCTTTTCACACGTCTTTTTTGTGAGATTGAGCAAGGGGCGCATAGGCATCCCCGCATCGGAGAATGAAAATGATCATTCGACTGTGTTATTACTCCGCATCCTCGAGCCCCTACCCTCTCCCCCCTACATCCCTCACTCCTCCTGCAGCCCTGGGGACACGGTAGGTGCAAGACAATATTTACACTCGCGCATTGTCGGATCTGTCACCGCGCCTTCCCTTCCCTTACCCCCTCACTGCCTACCCTTCCCACCCGCAAAATGCGAATATTTCCGTAGCCACTCAATGTAACGACACTTTTGGCGACCCCCTCCGTTCTTTTTTCATTTTCTGTGCCCCAAGTGACACTCCAGGCAGATATTAACATTTTTAAATATTTCAAAAAAGTGGCAATATCTCATGCATAATACAGGTATTGTTGAAATTTTTGACAAGAAAATTCCTTTAATCGAAAAGCAAAATATTTTCATAAAAATATTATTGCGACAATTACGGAGGAAATTCTTCATAAAAGGCCGTTAAAGGGGGTTAGGGGCCTTAATAAAGTTTTTTTCCTGCTGGTTTTATGGCCTTCTGTCTAGCACCCACAGTCAACTTTAGACTATGTTTATTGTCTGCAGACATCAAGGGATTTAGGCACATCCATGCTCCAGGCTGTTCAAATTTTCAAGGATTTTGGCCGAGTAGAATCTGTTTCAGCAGATCTACTCGTAAATTCCGTGAAAATTAGACGCCACCACTGGGATTCGAACCCGGGACCTATTGACCTATAGTCAAACGCGCTGTAGGTCAACCTTGCCGGCTAATAAAGTAACTGCACTCATTCATTTGCGATATGCCCTTCAATTTTAGTTTGAAGATTTCAAGTTTCGAGATATTTACGCCGTTTACGAGACGTTACGTTTACGAGATTTATTACGGGGTGTTTGTGACGGACACTTGAATTGCCAAGGATACCGGTGAGTTGATAGTTAAATCGTTACCGAATGATCTCAATCGATAAATTGCATTGCTAAAATGGAAATTTATCGATTAAGGTCATTCGATAATCGACCCAATACGACTAGCACACTGCATCAAACGATTTCTCACCATTCAGCGGGATGCTCAGCCGGAAAATGATCTGACAGATTTGAACAGGCGGTAAATTGTCAGTCTGAATAGACCTACCGGGAGTATTCAGGAATTCAGGGAGATTCGGTCACGGTCACGATGAGCCGAACGAACCCAAATAGGAGCCCAGTTAACACGAATCAATCAGCTCACGACTTGCGGCCTCAGAGGAATCCCAAAGCTCGACTTTTTCCCACCCTACGCCATCATTCCAAATTCCGTATCCTCAGCCTCTCTCAAAGTTCCCCAAACATTAAAAACAGTCCCTCTATGAAAATTTAGTTAAAGGGTATGAAATTGCGGACCTCGCCGACGCACCTGTCATGCCGCCGTGTGAAATCCAATGCCACGCCGTTCAAGAAAGTAAATTTAGACATTGACACGAAAGTCTACCCAGGACGGGCCCCAAAAAGACCCCCTTCCCTTCTTTCCCTCCCCCCGCGAGCAATGAATGCACTTGTTACGTCAGATTTAATCCCACCTCTCTTCTCCCCGACGTATCGTTCCCTTTAATCCTACCGAATCGGAACCGATTCCCGCATGAAATGCTTCGTTATATTTATTTTATTTTTTTCGGGTGTATATATTCTTAGAATGGAACTTTCTGTGCTTGTCTCCCATGAACCTTCCGCCCCCACTCCTTCCTTGCAAGACGCTGTAGTTTGCCCAGACGCATCGATGCACCAACCTTTTTAACCCGGGTGCAGTAAAAAAAACGGTGAAAGCCTGAGACCTCCACGCCTCACGGATGGTGCCTAGATTTTAACCCTGGATCCGTGATCCAATATCACTAAGCTAATTACCTCGGAAAATTGACTTGAATGCTTTCGGCCTTTGAACCAGGGATTTTCGGCATGAGGTGCGGCGTTGAAATGACATCTTGGGACCGCGAGGGCGATGGCCTTTCATCCGGCGTTTATGGTTGAATCGTTTACTGGTGATGCCTCATTGTCGATTGTCGGAGCCTGAGATATCTCGTTGGCTCAGAAAGTCCTCGCAAGGAGAAGGATACATTTCCCACAGCTCCTCTCTCGGTTAAGGCGATGACCGTAAAGTGGAAGAGTTTGATCCTGTGATAGTATCATAGGCGAAAAAAGGGAAAGTCTTTTGATCTGTTTCACTTATTCGGGACTGATCTGTTGACTCCGTTGAGGATCCGTAGCAAAGGAACCGAACAAGCCTTTTCAGTCGCACGCTATCCGATTTTGTCAAAGATACTCGCAGTTTTGTAAGACTTGAGTGTCTTTATACTGGGCAAGTGCGGCTATGTTATTTGATGAAAAATTTAGGGCCCATAAGGTCAGCCATTCTTCTTGTAAAGTTATTTCATGAAAACCTAGGAAATTAACGGGGATGATGAGTTTAAACTCATAATTTAGAATACGGAAGTACTGGTAATAGTATCAGGTCATATGAAAACAACCGTTTGCAACCCTAAATTATTTGTGGTGGCAACGGTAGAGGCCAAATAAATGTTCAAGCTCTGACGATAATGACCATTTTCGTTTCGATTAGAGCGTTTTTCCTGCTTCATCCAAGAAAAATAATTTTCGGCTGTAAATCTAAGACTACCTCTGCTTAAACAAGAAAAACACAGAAATCTTATGGCCTGAACTGTCAGTAACAGGTTGGTAGAATAGTGCTATTCTGTGGGAAAATCAAGGCTGAAAATTCTAAAAATTGTCATCTAAAAAACTGCTGCACTGATACCCATTGGAATTTAATTTTTTTTTTTTACTGTAATGACCCAGCAATACTCTACCAACCTGTTTCTGCTTACATTACATCAGTTTTTTCCCAATATACTCTTGTGAAACAATTATTTGTTGGAGTCAATTAACTTACCTTGGAATGGAGTTACGCTCCTCTGTCTGGATAGCGGAAATCGGGTGGCCGCCGTGTTACGTAAGAGAGCCTTAATTGCATTTCTGTATGAGCCATAGTTAGCACATGCTCTTATGTGTCTGAAGGCTCATTCTTGACTGCACTTACGGCTTCCTTCCGTAACACAGCAGGAGTGCACGTCGATCGTCCCGCGAACCGGCCGGAACCTCCTCCAACCAGTTAGAGCCGACCTGAGTCCAGTTTTTTTTCGGGAAACTCCGCTTTCGAAATTTCGAGTATCACTTATTCCACTTCCGCCCCAAGCGGAGGAGATTAAAAAAAAACGGAGCAAGGCTGCCCCCGCGCCCCCGGCGGAACCGAGAAAGGGTTCCAATCAACGGCGCGCGAGCCCATAGTCGGGTGTCACTCCTCGGTGAAAGATGGGNGGGGGGGGGGGGGGGGGAGGATGGCAAATTAGCGGAGTGTTAGGCCTGTTGAGGCGGCATGCACATGGCTCAGGTAAGAGTCACCATTATCTGCGAGGTGCTACTGGAACCACGGCCTCTCGCAACGTTGCCAGTTCGCTCCGACACGACACAGGGAACAGTTCTGCGCGAAAGTCACGTGCGTGGTTTTGGTTATCTGAGACGGCTTCAAATTGAGTCAAGTAACTAAGATGAAGAAAGAAAATCGTATTTGCCACCCGAAAAATATTTTTCCTTAAATCAAGAATGATGCAACTGAGTCTGATGGAGACCCTTAGGATCCAAAAAAATAGATGGGAGTAAGTGAACGTGGGTTGTTGGGAACCTTTGTTGTTTATCACTTGCTGCACCTGCTACCAAAATTGTCATAGTCCAAGTCCAAGCTTACTTTCTTCCAAATTCGATGCGCAAAATTGGTCTCAAAACTGAGTGAACACACTTAAGTGTGTGATTTGAGTGAAGTTCGCGGTGATACTTGCAAATAAAACCCACTAACATGCATTATTGAATCATCTGCAAGCAACGTCCACGTTTTTCTATCTTTTTCATCTTATATTTTTTAGGGCTCTATGAGGTCTTAGATGTCGGAGCCAACCAGAAATGGATCCTACCTTGGCCCTACTCTCTTCATAAACGCACTCTAGCAAAGAAGAGTGTTTTGCAAATATTTTGGAACAAAATCCGCACAAAAATGCTAAAAAAAACCATGGTTATGGCAGTTAAAAGGAGATACTCTTGTGAAAAAGGTCATTAAAATCATGATTGGCAAAAAGAAAGATACCTGCGGCATTGCAGGATTGAATTTCTCGCAGCATATCGTTCTCGATCTCTTGATATCGGTCTCAAAATTCAATTTACACAAAAATCGCTGTACTGAATAAGGTTTTCCCCTCCTAGATCAAGATCTCTTTCTCGTATGATGTTGGTTGCGCAAGTCGCGGAAGTAACTAGGATCTTCCTTTGCTTGTTATTCCTGTATTACAGCGTGTCAGCAGTATTGTATTTACTTTTAATTTCACCAGCACTAGTCCTTTCAGCATGTTTCAGCATTATCTTTTCATTAAGGCACCCGAACAGAATTTTCCCAGATTTCCTTGCACAATTTGGCAAGAATTGTATTTCCAACGGCTCAACTCCCTTAAGTAGAGGACTACCGCACCCGAATCCGTGTCCCTGGTCATGGCCGTGGTCGTGGTGTGTGGCAGCGCGACCATGGTGCGGCTTCCTTTGAGCCGGGAATCATCGCAGGCAGCGTTGTCGCTTGTCATGTTGTCATGTCCAACGAATGGCAACAGGAAGAGCCCCAGCAACTGGACCTATATGACAACCGAAGAACTCTTTTTCTAGGATTTTAAAAACCAATATTGTAGAGCTTCTATAATTTACCGCGGACAAACGGAAACAGAGGATGATTAAAAATTACCAATTGCGACCAGAGACAAGATATTTGTCTTTAGAGACCCCACACTATAACAATCTATGCGATGTAATCGCGATGGACAAAAGATAAATGGATTGTGATTAGCAGAAAAGAATACCAAGCAACATCAGCTATTGCTTTTAACGGGGCAATTTAATTTCTCACGAGTGAATCTTCGTGCGGATTCCTCTGAACATTTTCAGGAATTTTCTTCGCACTAGAAAGAAAATTCACTAAAATTTGCACAAAAATTTGCGCAACCAATGTCATGTAAAACATTAAATTACCCGGTTAAATGTGACAATAGCTGATGTGGCTCGGTTCTTTTCTGCTTAACGCGGTCCAAATAGAGGTTAACGCTATTTACCGTCTAATATTTATTGATGAAGAACTTGCTGAACGTAAGATCAAATTAATTCGCTTAATGATCACTGATGAATTTCGGGATGAGCTTTTGTGAGTTTTGGAGAGTTAGACTGATTTTGCGAAACCAATGGCTGAACTCTTTGGTTATCAGTCATGAATCACTTCCTCCGCGTGCTGTGCTCTCGATTAAGAGGTAACAATAATTATCCGAGAAAACCTGAAAACATCACCGTCGTCATCAATGACTTCCCTTGAAAAACACCTCGAACATCAACTTGTTCGGTGGTGAGGAAGAACAAAAATGTACTTTTCAGAAATATAATAATTTAGTTAAAATTACCCGAGTTCGCTGAGTGAACGATTACGGCCAATGTGACTTGACACTCCTTGCCTTGGACTTCTATCAGTAAAGACGGAACCCAGGAATATTGATTTCGGAGGATGCAACTATTCGAACCTGTAGGAGCTGTTTCTGCCTAATCGACGGATTGAAGGCGAAAACAGTTGTGTGCAATTTTTGCATCATGTACACTAACAAAAAAAGCAGCAAAGCATGATTTGTCCCCATTTTGAACGGTTCAGCTAATTGTTCTTCGAGGTATAGAAGCTCGTTTCGTTCATTCTGTTTAAATGAAGGTGAAACTGTGACACGGAAAAATGTTGGCAACAAATAGCAACTGTGTTCGCATATTATGCTGGCCCGAGGAGCCACTAAAACGCGTCTCGAGTTAAAAAAAAAAAAAAAAAAAAAAAAAAAAAAAAAAAACAACAACAACAACGTATGAAAGCGCAATTTTCTTAAAACTAATGTCTTTTATAATCACATGCTTTCACTATGTTTATAGTTAAATGAAAGTACTCATTGTACCACCACTCCCATGAACGGAGAATCATGCTCGTCAGTTTACCTTGCCCTTTGGTCGGAAATTTTGTACTGATATAGTGCTTTGAAACAACCAAATTTTCACTTTTAAAAAAACAATGTCCGATGGTGACCGTGATGGCGGTTCCTCGAAAAATGATGTAAGATGGAGATCCTCCGTAATGCTTCATAAAACAACGTAAGGGCCTGGCTCCTATATTTTCGATTTCTATCGATTTCTACTCGCTGGGGTAGTGGATGAAGTGATACTGCTTTGCTTCGAAAGTATCGGAGAGCATTAAACCCTTCATAATGCACAACAAAACCACATAAGAGAAGGAAAATTTGAGCAGTTCAAGAGCGTAGCTGTTTTCTGCCGTTCACAGCAAAAGCGCCGGGACTCCATTCAAGATTTTGCATTTTCCTTTCACACATTCTGTTCTCTTACGAGGAGAAAAGCCGATATCCATTCTGCTCAATTTTCTTAGTTTGAGGTCTCAATACTACGTCTAATTGCCAAAAGTATTCAAGAATTCTGCAGGTTGATTGCTCGTCACTTTTTCTGCAATAAAACATTTTTCAGGAAGAAATTGAAAAAAATCCATAATGGAGATACGGCGTTTTTGCTTTGGACGGCAGTATTGAGGTCAGCGGGCCGATTATTGAAATTGATAGACAAAACTATAGACGAAGAAGACATAGGGGTTATGGAATGATCCTATTGGTTGAAATGTGTGGTTCTTATAGACTAAGGGAGAAAATGATGGACTAACTGTCGGGTTTCTCGTGGGTTGCCGTTAGTTTGTGAATTACCCACTGTCTTTGTCCATTGCAACCACCAGCTTTCACCAAGAGGATCCCTTCATGTCACTTTTGTCATCTTTATCTGTAGCTTTGTCTATCAATATCAATAATCGGCCCGCAGGTCCTCTTTTCTACTTGATTACGTACCTTATCCTCACAGAGACTTAGATTATTAATACGGCTCCCGAGTGTCCTCGGCCACGCTGCGGAGATGAGGCAACGCAGATCGCGGGACCCGGGAGAAATATTTGCTTTTTCCTGCGCATCGGCCGAGGCACAACCTCGGCACAGGCAACGACAAAGATGTCAAAATATGACTGGATGACACCGACACCAGCGACAGGGCCCCCGCACCCCCGCCCCCCGGCATAAGCCCCCGTGTCCCGTGTCCACCCGCGTGGGCTCCCGGCTGCTCCTCTATTATGTTGCCACTCCGCCACTCTAGGCGTTGCTTTGGTATCACCGCAACCGACATCAATCAAATATTTATAATAACCATTACCATATTTTGACAATAAATTCATGCCCGCCCGGCTCATTGTCTGCGCCAAGCGTCCAGGCTTCCGAAGCGGCTCGATATATCGATTTCTGGCTACCGCCGCCCCGGCCGGCAGCACGCACCTAACGATCCCGCGCCCTTCCAATCCCTTCTTCTTTTCAAATACCAACCGCGTATCTCTTGTAGCATCGTATGGTGTTGATACGCGGTTTTTGCCACGAATGGCAATATGTCTTTGCCCACGATTCTCGTGCGCCCCAAAGTGACGTCATCGTTGGCTCAGTGAATCGATATCGGAGTCCCTATGTTGTTTCGTTGTGCATTATGAAGGGTTTAATGTTCTCCGATACTTGCGAAGCGAAGCAGTATCAGTTCACCCACTCCTGAGAGTATAAATCGGTAGAAACGGGGAATACAGGACCCACGCGCTTACGTTGTTTTATGGACCGTTACGGTGGGTCTCGGCCTTGCATCATCACACGGAGAGAAAATTCAACTCTCCTCAGGGCCGAATTAAGGGGGTGGCCACATGGGCCGCAGCCCATGGCGGCAAATCTAGAGGGCGGCAAATTTTGCAATTTTTTAAATGCAGGTATAAAAAAATATCGGATTTGGGAAAAAAAATTACAAACGACAAAATCTCTCATTTCCTGAGAGTATAGTAATTATTAAGTTTGTCGTCTTTCAGTAATACAAGAGACAGCAACTTTCCGTAGTCGAGTTAAGAGAGAAACCAAACACGCAATTTGGCCTGGATCGGCGCGGCGTGGAGAGAAATTATGACGAGGACTTGAGATGAAAAGGAGAAGCCCTCGGCGCGGCGATCGGCATGTAACACATATCAGCGCCTACAAGACCGCACAAATACTTCGCGCATTGCATCAAACACATTGCGGTCAGCGTGAAACGGATAGCGCCTACAAGAATGCGTGAATACTTCACGCATTGCGCCAAACACGGTGCAGTCTGCGCGGCGCGGCGGCGGAAGTTAAAATCATTAAACCACATTCATGTTTGTTCTTTCATAATTTTTTTGTCCATTTCTTATGAATAAAAGGCCTTGTCCACACAGAGATAGGTTTACGAAACTTAACTTTTGCTAGTAGTGTTGACAGGGCATTCCCAAAACATGTGTTCAACACGAGTAAACGCGTCTTATGCACCCCTCCCTCGCTGGCACGTTCACTTGATGATTTTTATTGATGTTTCAATACGAATGAGAAGGAGGCGGCAAATTACAGGCGGCAAAATACAGGCGGCTCATGGGCGGCAAGTAGGTAAATCCGGCCCTGACTCTCCTCCATTGTTTTCTGCGCTAAATTCACCGCAAACTATATTAAAATCAACACAAAATTGGAGATACTTTGTGTTCCATCTCCTTTATTAACCAAACGTAACACAAGAACACAAATATTCTCATCAGTGCCTTTAAAGACGAGTTTCTACCACGTTAAAGTACAAGCGCGGTACACGATTTCCGCACATGGGGCAGTGGCAGTTGAGCAGAATGTGCTTATGAAGATTAAGGTGGTGGTAAAATGTAGAGGAAGACACGACTTCAATAAGCCATTTCAAACTATCCGTTTAATATGTTACTGAAAGCATGTTTTAAATATCTTTTTCATCTATTGTTAAAACAAAATTTAAAAGAAAACATGTTTTGGGCATTTGGATAGGCTTTCCAACATTTAAAATTCCCGAGTTGTTGTCTAAAATTATTTAAAACGAATGTTTTAATTATTTCTTTAAAATTCGTTTTTAAAAGAGCAAAATGCCACGTTTTAAAATAAACTTGTCTATCGATGTATAGGGGAACGGTTTTTTCTTTCGTGGTGAATCCATGTCTTCTCACTGAAGGTATGATTCTCAAATAATCAAAGGAAGAAGATTCAAAAGCAAAGAGACCTCAGAATCTGTCCCCTCCCGTGGCTTGGCGTGCTTTGCAACACATCGATTCATCTTCCATATAAACGTATGGAAAAGGATCGATAAACAGGGTGTGTGCAAGGACCACCTAAATGATCGATTCTTTACCACAGTTTCAAAGGAGGAAATATCGATAATCGATCATTGACGCCTCGCTACAGGTCCTCTCGACGATTTCTCGAGCCGGTTTTTCTATTTTTCCGCGTGCGGCGGCTCCTGGACTTGGACGACCAAAATCCGCGGCCGATTTCGTGGCGACACTGCCACCGCCGTACAGTGGATCGAGTCAATACGAGAGATTGGACAGGAAACTTTAAAAGCTCATAACTCCGTTCTTACAGAACTTTGGGGTTTTAAGAGTGGTTCCATTGATTTTTTCGTGAAATTTTCAGCTGTGGGCTCCCCTTGAAATTTAAAATGTGACGCAATAAACATGAAAAATTGCAGTTATTGTCAAAAATTTCATGCCCAGCCTCTCTAAGTGACTCGATCCACTGTGCATCACCGCCGCGGCCGGCCGGGCCGATGAATACATCAAATTCCTCGCCCACACGAGCGAGGGGTTAGCCGAGCAATTATGCCCCAACTTCACGAGACGGCTGTAAATTTCGATGCCGAGACAAACCCTCCGCTGCCGATTTCGGACGAAAGCTCACCTCGTTTCGCGCTCCGACCCGAGTGAATTTAAATTCTTCGGGGGAAGCGGCAATCGCGGCCGAGACCTCTTTCCACCGCCGATTAATCACGCCCGTCCGGTGTGCACACGAGGAGCTCTGACGAAAAACGCCGTAAGAACATACAGACGGTGCCAGATTTTCCCGAAAATACTTATTCTTTAAGCAAATAAGGAATATTAAGATTGCATTTCGCAACTGGGAACAGGGTGGCATGAAATACAAGAAAGAAATGGAAGATTGGGAATTTCAGTGAAACATTTCGTGTTTCATGATGCTGTGAAACATTCCATATTTTTCAGGGGCTAGAGTATGCAACCCGCTCTCAAACACATAAAAATAGAAGATACTCACAATGTTTACATTTTGCGAACATGAAAAGGAACCGGTATCTTTCTACATCTTTCAGAGATTTCTGAAATTTCGTGAAATATTTCACGTGGAATTTCAAGATTTTATTTTTTATGAAATTTTGCTACCCCGATTGGGAACCACAATAGCTGGCTCATCGGTAAAAATGAATATGTCCATAGGGAAACTAATGTTACATACGTTGTTTTTCAATGGAGCCAGAAAGTATAGTACCCAATGGCAAAATTTAGTCCATTTTAGGGCGTTGGGTGCGTCCTGACTGAAAAAAAAGATTGCCGCATTTCTCCAGACGTATGGTAAACTTGATCATCAGTTTGGTGTAATCGAAAATGTCGATCTTACGAACTATGAACGTTCAATCGAAGGATTGATTTGATTTTGATCTTATAAACTAGTTAGTTAAGGTGATTCGATGGACGCCATATGTTGTGTCGGAACGGCATGCGATATATCGCATCAATTTGTTCCATATTTTCAGCTACTCGTCATTTTTCTCCTATTTTGAGATCGCACTTCTGTTGTCAGGAGTCTAAAGCACTCACTTACCAATTTCAACAAAGAAATTCAACGTAATAAAGGCGTGGTTTTTTCAGAGAGAAAATATCGCATTCGAGTGCAGTTTCGATATCAGTATCGAATGCGATGTTTTCTCTCTGAAAAAACCACGCCTTTATTACGTTGAATTTCTTTGTTAACTTTGGTAAGTGAGTGCTTTAGACTCCTGACAACAGAAGTGCGATCTCAAAATAGGAGAAAAATTACGAGGAGCTGAAAATATGGAACCAATTGATGCGATATATCGCATGCCGTTCTGACACAAAATATGGCGTCCATCGAATCACCTTAAAGCGACATGGAGCAATGAACGATGCGAACGTTTAGCTCATAAGATTGAATTTTTTTTTTTTTCAATGTATAGAAAGTCAGAATAGTATTTTGCGGTTTTCTAATCACCTCACTTGGAGATTGCAGGCCTTGCTCCTCAGTACCTCTTTCCTTGAAAATTATAATTTTATCAAAAGAAATTCGGCACCGTTCGGAGGTTCATACAGCGTTCTCCCTCAGCACGGCAGAGCTACCCGACAAAAAATCCAGAATCCATGCTTGGGCCTTAAATGAAATTCAAGAATTTTCATGTTCGCGTCCGCGTCAGAGTGAGGTTGTTCAAAAGTCATCCGTCGTCTTTCTGTTATTTTTATTTACTTTTTTCCACCGAGAGTACGGACAAATTAGCTGGTTTTTCATCGTCTCTCCGGTTCTGTCTGATTTGTTTTTTGTCTCTATGTCTGGACTTTTTTCCAAGCGCTACTGGGTCTTGTAAAACAATTTTCGCGTAGTCATTATCGCTTAATCATGCACTGAAAAAAATATGCCGGTAGATTTTACCATCTCTGACACAGTGATACGAATATGGTAATAAACACCAGACTCTATGGTGGCATTTACCATACTATGGTAAGAATCACCAGAGTTCTGGCGAATACTACTATAATTCTGGTTATTTCCACTAAATAGTATCACTGTGTAAAAAATCAAGTAGACTCATAGTAAATGTCACCATACTTTTTTTTCAGTGTGATGTGACTGAAAGAGGTCAGTTCCCTTCCACTCCTTCCGGCTTTGAAATTCGTTTTTTGGATCATCCTAAATTGAAAGTCGTAACTTTGGAATGCATATCGAAGTTTATTTCCGATTTTTTTCTTGATTTTTTAATTTTTTTAAATTTTTTTTTGCCGCTGGAAACTCTCGATGTCGTCGATAATTTGACATCGGACATACAATCTTATAGTTTATCATTTAAATAATTTTTCAGCAGATAAGGTTTGAACAGTTTTTTTAAGGAATGCTGAACAATGGCGTAGCATATTTTGCAATGTATCGATTGATCTGCCATTTAAACCGATGGAAAAGGATCGATGAACAGGGGGTTCGCAAAGAACACCTTAATAATCGATTCTTTACCACAACTTCAAATGAGGAAATATCTATAATCGATCACTAACGCCTTGCCATTGATATATATATGAGTCGCTTTTACAGCGCTCTTTGGCGCTTTACGACGCCTACTCGCCACAAAGCTCGATCTTCCCACAGGTCATCAGGGAGTTGACAATNTTTTTTTTTTTTTTTTTTTTTTTTTTTTTTTTTTTTTTTTTTTAAAGAAAAATATTTTTTTTACATTATTTTATCACGGTTTTTTGTTGTAAATCCGCTTGCAATTATTGAGACAAATCTTTCAAGTTTTGTATTTTTTGTTGTTTGAATAAGGTTTCTTTGGGAGTTCGGGGAGTTTATGGCCCAATTTCCCTTCATTGAATTGTATCTACGAACATAAGTCAATCGAAAAAAGAGGTTTTTCTAAGCTATATTAAAACTTAGTCTTGCTAACCAAGCAAATTACTACACACGATAATTATGCAAAAAATTGTGTTGCTTTCCGGAAATAGCTCTCAAAATGTAGTGAGCCTATACAGCTTGCTGTGAACGAACAGGTCTCTACAGTGCTCTCTTCTTAGGTTGCAAGTCAAAAACCTCAAGAGAAATGATTAACCCTTATTTTTCGGTGCTTCACCATGCACCCCTAAAATTAGGAATGCGATTACAGAAAATTCTCTTGCATAATTCATCTACGATCCATCCATCACTCTGTGATCCGGTCGATGTGCGCCAACCGGCGCAGCGCGGCGTACTTTGCGATAAATCGATTGATATGGAAAAATATCGATTAGAAGAATCTCTGCGATTTACACCTCAATCGATTCTTTACCACACTTTCAAATGGGAAAATTGCTTCGTCACTGTTCGCTACTCAAACTCAGACTGCGTCCTCTTAAGTCTTAACACAAGAACTCCCCTGAGAAGCGGTCACACGCGTGGGGTGGAAAGGTCCCAGGTAAGAGGCCCAATGATCGATCGCAGTTTGAAGAGCGTGAAGTGAAATGGAGTGGGCGTAAGGTAACCACGCGACGAATGAATTTCCCGCCGCAATTAATTGTGCGGCATGCGGCAAGGAGCTCCCTTCAATATCGCACCCCTTCAGAAAAAAGGCGTAAGTACCGCAGGGATCCCGGAAAACTTAGGTGGTTGTTCAAGTGAGCCGGCGATCAAGATAACAGTGGCTAATTGCCTAATCGACTGTGCGACTTTCACCGATCGCGATCCCTTCCCCATACTTCTCACAAAATATCAGTTTCGGTGTAATATTCTTCGTCCCGAGGAATAAAATACAAAGTATTTGATTCTGCTCTTTCATTTTTTTTTGTTGCCAAGTCCATACCGCCGCCTAATAGAATGATCATTAGCCACACTCGTTTGAGCCTATTGATACTCTGANTTTTTTTTTTTTTTTTTTTTTTTTTTTTTTTTTTTTTTTTTTTTTTTTTTTTTTTTTTTTTTTTTTTTTTAAAGAAAAATGTTCTTTTTTAAATTATTTTATCACGGTTTTTTGTTGTAAATCCGCTTGCAATTATTGAGACAAATCTTTCAAGTTTTGTATTTTTTTTTTGTTTGAATAAGGTTTCTTTGGGAGTTCGGGGAGTTTATGGCCCAATTTCCCTTCATTGAATTGTATCTACGAACATAAATCAATCGAAAAAAGAGGTTGTTTGAGCTATATTATAACTTAGTCTTGCTAACCTAGCAAATTACTACACACGATAATTATGCAAAAAATTGTGTTGCTTTCCGGAAATAGCTCTCAAAATGTAGTGAGCCTACAGCCTACTGTGAACGAACAGGTCCCTATAGTGCTCTCTTCTTAGGTTGCAAGTCAAAAACCTCAAGAAAAATGATTATCCCTTATTTTTCGGTGCTTCACCATGCACTCCTAAAATTAGGAATGCGATTACAGAAAATTCTCTTGCATAATTCATCTACGATCCATCCATCACTCTTTGATCCGGTCGATGTGCGCCAAGCGGCGCAGCGCGGCGTACTTTGCGATAAATCGATTGATATGGAAAAATATCGATTAGAAGAATCTCTGCGATTTACACCTCAATCGATTCTTCACCACAGTTTCAAATGGGAAAATTGCTTCGTCACTGTTCGCTACTCAAACTCAGACTGCGTCCTCTTAAGTCTTAACACAAGAACTCCCCTGAGAAGCGGTCACACGCGTGGGGTGGAAAAGGTCCCAGGTACGAGGCCCAATGATCGATCGCAGTTTGAAGAGCGTGAAGTGAAATGGAGTGGGCGTAAGGTAACCACGCGACGAATGAATTTCCCGCCGCAATTAATTGTGCGGCATGCGGCAAGGAGCCCCCTTCAATATCGCACCCCTTCAGAAAAAAGGCGTAAGTACCGCAGGGATCCCGGAAGACTTAGGTGGTTGTTCAAGTGAGCCGGCGATCAAGATAACAGTGGCTAATTGCCTAATCGACTGTGCGACTTTCACCGATCGCGATCCCTTCCCCATACTTCTCACAAAATATCAGTTTCGGTGTAATATTCTTCGTCCCGAGGAATAAAATACAAAGTATTTGATTCTGCTCTTTCATTTTTTTTTTGTAGCCGAGTCCATACCGCCGCCTAATAGAATGATCATTAGCCACACTCGTTTGAGCCTATTGATACTCTGACGTGCATCTATTTGACGTGCCACCGGTGCTGTGAAAAATAGCGCAGCTATCAGGAAATTGTACCGACCCACTTAGTAGGGTAAATATTTCACTCCATTTTCGAGCTATTCAGGAAAATACACACGTAGATGGATACGTTTAGGTTCTTCCCTGATATACATCTCGGAATAATGAAAAGTAAAATTCAAGATTTTAAACTTTTAAGTCTCAGTTGGCTTCTTTAAATGTGCATGCAGCACTAAACTTGTAACCTTCCTAAAAATATATTTACATTATGAAGTTTTCATTTTTCCCCCAAGGAAAGAAAAAAACTACATAAAAAATAATGGAGAAGAATACAGTATTCACAAAATGTTTTAACAAGGTGGAGAAATGGTGCTGGGTCCACACCATTTCGCAGGGAAACAAAGCCAAGAAATTCCAAAAATTACCATTCACCTTGTTACATACAGTTCGGGCCACTTCTTAGAGTTTTTTTTTTCTTTTTTTTTTCAAAATGTTTTATTAATCATTTATGAAAAGCAGCTATAAGAATTTTAATATTATTAACATTTAAGAGTTAAAATCAATAAATTTTTAGATTTTACATGAAACCATGTTTTAAATATATGTAGGTTAGTGGAAGGTAGGATGTAATTTACAGTTTCGCACTGTAAATTTTACAGGACTGTTACCCAATTTTCGTGTAAAAATTCTGATGATGCAAACTAACTGTTCCTTGTTACCTGGGTATGAACTTGAATAAAATAATATTCTTTTGTTGAAGGCTTGCATGTATCCAATACATGCAGTGCATTGTAACTGAATTTTATCGCTGAGAGATATGTGCGTGAATGTTATGCAAACGACACAAATCATATGCACCTCATTTCACTGCATTGTTATAACATTACGTAACTAATCGATTTAACTCAAAAAATTCCTCTCAGTTGCCACTCGTTGCGCATTTACTGACTCAGGATATTTTTGAGTTTCTATGTAATTTTTCCTTCTCGGCTCAAATAATATAAATGCTGAGGAATAATGCACATAAATCCTATATTTTGCTACCCACAGTGGAATTTTTGCAACAAGATGGTGTAGAGAACAGATGTGTATGTTTTTATCTCTATGTATAGTCAATCAAGCAAACCAAAATTAAGTTGAAAGATCCAAAGTCTCCTTGAAAGTACGAACCTTGGGAATTTTTATCAAAGGTTTTTCAGTCACCAAAACTGAATTTCAGTCCCCACAACCAATAATTTCGGTCAGCTGAGCCAAAACCTTTGTCGTTCCATTTGAACCGAAGTCACTTTCTCCGCACCAAGAAGACCGTATATTGCAGTCTTCGATATTGTGAAAATAATGGGGCCGTCCATGACACAAATAAATTGAGCCCTCAAATACAATCGAGGTATTTTTGCAAAAATTCGTCGATTCTTAAAAGTTTCCTTTCTTAAAAAAGTCGGAAAGATTGCCCTGGTGGTTAGTGCGTCTAATTCTACGTCAAGAGGTCCTCAGTTTGAATATCGGTGGTGGTGGCAAATTTTCACGGAATTGAGAGGTGATTCTGCTGAAATAGATTCCTCTCTTCTAGCCGGAAAATGTGTAAAGTCTAGAGAGCGTGGACTGGCATTGGCGGTTCCAGCAAATTGGCAAAGTTGTTTTTCTCCATTTAAACCTATGGAAATGTATCGATTCTTAGATGGGCCAGGTGCTCCGGCAATGATCGATTATTCAACATAGCTTTAAATGGAGAAAATCTGGTGTTGCCAAATTGCTGGATTAGCCTCTGTGGACTGGATTAGTCTCTGTGGATCCTCTAGATCCATTCATGGACAACGACTCCTAATGGAATATACGCAAAAGAAAAAAGAAAAAGAAAAATTAAGAAAACGGTGCATGACTTCAGTATTTAAGGCGTATTGCGCCAAAAAACATGCTTTCTCGAGTAACGCAACTCATGAGTCAGTCAGAAACGGATTCCATACGGCCAGCATAGCTCTGAGAATGAGAGGAGCCCCTCTGGTTCTTTGCCGACGATCCTTTAGGAAATCTGATTTTCCCGACGGAATAGCCGGAGCGGTAGAATCAAACGGTAGCCGAAATTTATCTGCCATTCGCAGCTCAAGAAGTGATGGCCAAATTAGTTGTAAATGCTATTCACGGGGAGACGCGCTGGGGGAATTTGCATTTAAATCGGCTCGAAGGTGTCGCTGATGCGATGCTCTGACCGGGCTAGGAGCCGCTGCACCATCAGGGTGCCTGACCACGGGATACCCACCGACCCAGCGGCCACCGCGACTGGTCAGCAGGCCTGCTAACCATCCACACGGCACACTCATTTCCCTCGTCCGGAGCGATCGTGCCAAATTTGAGACCAAGCCCGTTCGGACAGGTCCACCGTGGTGGTTATCACAAAAATTTATAAGTTATTGGGTTACAGGGTGTCTCCTAGAGAAAAATACAAGTTGCAAGGTTCGGACGGAAAAACTCTCTCTGATCTACTCATCTTTACGTTTCTATCATTATTAGGACAAAAATCCTGAGGGAAAAAGCCAGTGGGAGATCTCACTCGTAGGACTTACTGTAATGGGACAAAAAACCAGTAGGAAAAAAGTACTAGGAAAACTTGCAGTAGGAATAAAAAAATTAGGAAAAATGACCCAGCACCATTGGGCCGACACCGGCGAAATTTACCCCCAAATCGGCGCAATTTACCGACTTCCGTTTGGACCATAACATCTGAGATTTTTTCTGGAGAAAGTGGAATATTTAGACTGTCGAATACCAACCAGATTTCTACCTATTTGCGGATTCTATCTGGGCCAGTGATATGGAGGTTTTCTCGGAATATTTTCCTGACCGAAGCAATATTTTGCAGTGATGATATTGCAGGTGTCTAATCGCTGGAAGTTGATTAATTTAAGTATCGAGTGGAAATTACTGAGTGAACCAAGCCCAAGGATGTCTCGTGGTATTTTTAAATTGAACGATTATTTGAAGAAATTCGACACAGTCAGCTAATCTGCATGCAAAGAGGATGTGTTTAAATGGAAAATGTTATCCTACGATATCACAAAGCTGTGAATTTTCTCACTTCCACACCTATTTCTCTACCATTTCGTTAATCATATTTTCTATAAAAATCCTGTTCATCAAGCTCTTTTGTGGGAGACAATAAAATTTTCTGCGTAAATTCTCACTTTCAGATTTGGCAACAGAGCTTCTTTTCTGTGGTGCATCGACAAGTGCCAAGCAACCATCATCATCCACCGTTCGCAACCGGTTTCCTTTTTTTGACTCCTTCGGCCGGGCTCGGTGTTGGCACAGCCCGGTTCGGATAAATTGATCACCTGTTCTCGACTTGTTCAACACTTCCAAACTGCGCGGAAATTGAGATGGATGAAATTTGTTTGAAGAAATATTTAATCGGTTTGAAGCATGGACTTCTGCTTCTCTTGCCGAGCCCAGTGGCCCATTAGTTTTTTTCCGAATCCAAAAATTGAATTGTAACTGCCACCGGTCGCACAAATTTCGCGTCGAATCTTAAAATATCTTGCGCGTTGGTCCTTGCTTATGTAAATTAGGTTCATGCTACAATGAACACTGGTATAAGTCATTATATTTGCAAATAAAGGACTTCCAGGAATTCGTTTTACAAACTTAATTGAATCCTATCGAACGTCTTATTGCGGAAAATACTCGAACACAGAAATTTGTGACGCTCGAATTATGCCACCGGTTTGTGAAGTTAGGTGGCGCAGCTTGAGACCTGTGTCCGGTGCGATATGTGACAAAGTTTTGACTTATTGAAGCATGACTTATTGAAATTCTGAATATCGTTTCCTCATGATTCATCTCACAGAGCGGGATTCTTGGAGCATTTCCATTAACTTAGTCACGGAATAATTTTTTGGTTTCTCGTTTAAAAAGTTACTGAAAAAAAAGTATTAACACCCTGAGAGGGTGTTAATACTGGTGTACACTACATATAGGAGCCACCAAACTTTCAGCAACAGAAGCAATATAATGCTTTGCAAAGTATGATTTTGCAGGGGCCCTTCATTTGTATCTCTGCAATAGTGTAGCAAGTTTTACTCTCCGGTCTACCGTATTGGTTTCACTGAAGTTTTCTAAGCGAGCTATACATATCGACGGCGTAAGTCCGCGAACCACGTATCTCGTTTGCGGTGTCTGAAAATCTCCGCTCCTATTTTATTTTTATAAAGGAGAGCAAATCGATATCATTCCTTCAAGTTTTCACGGAATATTCTTGGCACTGAGGAGAAAAATCACAGCAGTTTTTAAGAACAGTTGAGTAGTTTTTCATTAAAAAAATAAAGTATGACAGGAAGTCTGTGCGACGTCGCGAACCGAGATACGCAGTTGCGGACTTACACCGTCGATATGTGTGTTTCTCAAATAGGCAACTATTCGCGCTCCACAGCATGTTTATTGCCTATCTGGCGAAACTGAAGGCGAGAATAAAGTTGACGATATCCGCCAATAGATTTAACTTCAAATACGTTCTGCAATCGTCTTACGCAGAAAGTGAGATCAGGGTAACCGATTTTAAAACACACTTACAGCCAATTTTTCCCTTCAGAATTCTGTCTCTAGTGTTATCCGATAACTAATTCAGATCTGTACCACGAGCTATGCCAGTTGACCAGCAAAGCGCGCGCTGCAGCGACGCGACTGTCGCACGGCACGCGCCTAATTCAAAAGACGCGCGACCAAATCAATTACTTTGCTGCTTCCCGCTTTCCCACCCCCAACTCCACCACCCTTGCAATCCGATACTCTACGTTCGCTCACCCCTTCTCCTCCCGTTTGCCCTCGCAATCTGCATCACAGTCACCCTTGTCTTGGATCCTCTTTTATGTCCTACGTTGGCCGGAAAACTTATGATTCCATTACTGCCGTGCTAAGGAAAAACGCCGTATGAACCTTCAGGCGTTGCCAAATTTCTTTTGATAAATCACGAATTTTCGAGAAAATTCGTAAAAATCTTTCTTCCAATTTTTCATATATTTTTTCCGCAATTTCACCTGAAATCTCTCAAAATTTCAAGGAAAAATATTCATAGCTTTCTTCCAAAATGAAAATTGTATCAAAGGAAATTCGGCAACTCTGTAATGTTCATACGGCGTTTTCCTTTAGCAGAGCGAATTATAGTAACGATTCGACCATTCGCGGAGGAAATTATGTAGGTATAGGGAGGAAAATTAAAAACGAGGGCGGTTTTTGTCATATTTAGTTTAAAAAACAGTCATTTAAATGTAGTTTCTATCTACTCGAAAAATCCTTTGGTCGACCGATTCACGTCCAATAGAGAAAACAGGCAAAAATGAAACTTGCGAACTGACATACAGCAGTATCCATCACCATGTTTTAACCCTTCAATGGTATGATTTCCTAAAGCCTGAATGAGACTGAAACCATCGATTCGCTTTCATTTGAAAAGATAGGCAGGCTCTTAAGAGCTGAAATAGTGATATAAGTTACGTACAGCTTATGAACCTCTCAACTCCATCTTACATACACTCCTGGACGTGATTTTGCTCAACTTATTCGCCTTCAATTATTAGAGTAGGCAAAAATGGCTCCTAAGAGCTAGAATAGTGGTATCGATTTTTATCATTTTTCTCCCCACTTTAATGTCCAGTAAACAGACTGCCTGTCACCACATTATCCATTGTCAATAGCTATGATACGCTCCACATTTCTTGCCACATGTTTACCTCTTTAAACTATGACTAAGTATTGTCACCGCGCAAAGTTTCATGTATTTGTATCTGCTCTTTCAAGAATATTCTTTAAAAATATTTGAACCAAAATTTCTCACAAAAATACAGTAGAAACACGTATTTTGAAATACAAACGTCGGGATAAGCTGCCTAGAATCACCAGCGATATGAGCATTGAGTGGCTCTTTATTCCGGCTAGGCTTTAATTAGCCTCTGAATACAGCAATCACTGCTCAGTTTAACTGCGTCATTTTCCAGAGCTTAGAGCGAGAGCAAAATCTCAGAACTGTATATGCAGCTGCTTATTGGTCTGTTTTCTCTACGATTTAGATACTGAATATAAATGCGTTGAATATCCCCATTTCTATTAGTTTGCCTTTCTCCTTGTCTACCAAGGTTGCTCTAATTCCTTATCAAAGCCCAACTGTGTTCTGCTGTCTAAAGGAAAAACGCCGTTTCAACATCCAGGTGTTGTCAAATCTCCTTCGATACGACACAAAATTTTACAACTGTTCGCAGATATTTTCGTTCACATTTTTCGAAAAATTTCACACCAAATTTGGTTTGAAATTTCTGAAAATTTGAAAGAAAATTATTAATGATTTTTCTCAAAGAAATATTTAATCAGTGTGAATTCGGCAACATAGAAATGCTCATACGGTGTTTTCCTCAATACGGCAATATTCTGCACTCGCAAATCTGTAACAATACCGTCTGAATGCAAGCTCCCTGAAGCTCTTTATTTTTTCCTCTCTTTGTTTCGAGCGGGCAAATCTCTGCTCCTGCAAGTTATATCTTCACGCATCGGCAAACTTCAAAAGAGTGCACCGGCCGGAAAACACCAGAACAAGTCATTAAGTGCGTGTAGTAACCTTCCGTTTGCTTATAATTCACACGTTTTATTTTATTTTTTCCTCTTTGCCGTTTCGGTTTCGGTAATGCATTCACGTTATCGCTCTTCAAGTCGACGCCCGAAGATGCATCCGGAGAACTGCCAAAAATAGCAGTAAATTCACTCTAAGATGAACCTCGAAACACATACGAGCATATGCTAACCATGGCTCACACGTGCAGCTCTCTTCTGTAACACAGTGGCGAAGAAGTGCGGCGTGCTTATCGCCCGTGAAAAAATATGCAGCAGGCCCATCCCATGCACTGCATTGGCACTTCATACTTTTTATAGAAGCTCTAGCGTCAAGAGAACGTCAGAATCGCAGTGGGAGGGGGGGGGGGCAGGAGGAGGGGAAAAACAAATAAACTTGCGCCATACGTGGCGGTTCGCGATGAACTCCCAACAGCAACGACTAATTGTTAGGAGTCTAGACGGTGGTTAAGGATTAATCCGTAGCAATGAAACAAACCTTGTAGGCACATGTAAATGTCTACTTAACATAATATGTGCTTGAATTTTAAATTATTCGGGAGGTGTGAAAATTTCGCGCTTGCGTGCTCTCTCGCCTTTTTTTGCGAGCTCTCCCGACTTTTTTGCGAGCTTCTTGGATATTTGGCTAAGTTATGGTCAAAGGACCGAGAAATAATTAACTTTATGTTCCAGCTACAAAATAACAGTGAAAATTAGATTTGAGGGGGTGTTTTTGTTTTTTCTTTGGGGTGAAATTATCAGTGTATACCCCCTCCATCGTTATTGTCGAAATTTTGCCCGCACGTTGCCCTCCAAAATCACAAAAATAATCGCTCACCAATTTAATGAAATACCTTCAATCTAGGATCTGGAATGGATCATAACCATTTTATGAGCGCATACCAGGCATGAGCTTTTTTCCTGAAATTTAAGCCTCATAAACATGGGCTTCAATAATAATAAATTTCAATGGAATCAGAGATACAAATAATCAAACACATGCTAAGTTATGATTATGTACCCGTCCAAGTTCGATATACCTGATGTTTACATCCAAATTATAAATATAGCGCGCGAAGAAAGTTTTTAAACGATTCAGAGGAGCAGTTTAATGTTCGTTATAAATTTTTACAAATACCAAACTGCCAAACTAATAAAAAATCCAGGTGAAGGAAGGCTTTTGATCCCGAAAGTGCTGCCTTATTTATTGATGTGGTACTGTAAAAGCTTTTGGCAAAAATTGCGTTATCGAACCAATAAAACTCAAAACAAAATCCGCTAAGTAGAACAAAAAAACTTAAAGGTACGATACCAAGCGGAACGCTTCTGATTGACTTATTGCTCCTTTTGACGTTCGATGCAACAAGGACCCATAGTTTTAATCTCAAAAATGGTTCTTATATTAACAAAACAATTACAAACTTTATGGTACGCGTGCGATTATACTCCCAAGCAATAACCAAAAGTAAGTTACGTATTTATCAAAATAACGGGGAAAGTTTCCTGCTGGCGTATTTTTCTTTTCTTTTCTGTAAGGGCCGTAAAACAAGCCGTAAACCGTAAAAACTGCGTCCCACTAGTAGCGCGTGACTTCATTGAGCAGAATGCTCCAGAATTCAAAAAAAAATATGTGACGAATACAGCAGCCAATTTTTCATGTGACGTCATGAAATCTGTTGGCGCAACCACCCCCCCCCCCGGTTTGAAACGAGTCGGAATTTTGGGGGCCTGAAAGATGTTTGATCAGCAAACATGTGATGAAATAACAGCTGATACTACAACCTTAATTTTTCGTGCAATTCCTTAAAATAATTTGTGCAGAAGCCCCACCGCATCAGTGAGATGAAGCGGTAGCCGGGGCGGCAGCGCAGCGGCCCGGCTGAGCCGAGGAAATGAATACGGCATGCAGTCATGACTCGTGATCAATACAATGCTCATACGTTGTTGGTTGATAATGAGGCCTCGTAGGAGGTGGACAGGTGATAGAGTTGGAGGCGTGGTTTGCGCCGCCCATCGACGCCCATCTACGCCCCAATCCCCTCCCCCCGCTCGCCTTTTATCCTCTATCCTCTATCCGCTATCCCCTAACCCCGACGTCTCCCGCGACACCGCGACGCGACGGCGCGGGCTCCCGCGATGCACAGCCACATCTACCGTCGCGACTTCTCTTCTCTGTAATTTTATACGCAACGTTCAACCTGCAAGTACCCGGGACCGGGGATCCGCCCCTTGGCTGCCATGCAGCCCAACCCCGCGATATAATGTTTCGCGACCTGAATGGGCTTGGTGCAATTTTAATCAAAAAATCAAAATTCATTTTGAGAGGGTGGTTTCTAGGTTATATTTCCAAAACTTTAAGAGAGTGGAGAATCTAGAAATTATCACGTGTCGATAGTCTCAAACTAGGGGGCTACGCCCCCTGGCCGCTACGCGGCCCAACCCCCCGAAGGCGCTCCGCGCCATCAACGGGCCGCTTCGCGGCCCTATTTTTACTCTCCTATCAGTTTTAGTTTTATTTTCCCCCTAAAAAATTACGGTATGAGATATACTTTAATTTAAACTTCACCTGAAATTACTTTCAAATTAAAAGGACGCGTTTTGGAATGACTGCTTGATGAAATATTGCAGTAAAACAATGAACATTGATAAGGGGTAATAAGTTAGTATGCTTAAGTCGGGGATCGAACCCACAGCGAGTTTAGACTGGACACTTGCGACGTCCTAGACGACTCGGCCACCGCTCGACGTTAAGTAATCGGTGGGAATCTTGTATAAATAAGTNAGGTTGAAATACTCTTCTGCAGTCGATTTCGCGGGGTGCGAATACTGTGACAAAACGGTCTGGTACCCACCACCACCGCTCTCCAGTAGCGTGGCGTGAATTGCGATCTATCGATTGTTGTGCCATTTAAACCTATGGTAAAGAATCGATTACTAAGGTGTTCGCTGCGAACACCCTGATTATCGATCCTTTTCCATAGGTTTAAATGGCATAACAATCGATAAATCGCAAAGCACGCCACGCCACTGATTTCTCTGTAATTTTATACGCGACGTTCAACCTGCAAGTACCCGGGGCCGAGGATCCGCCCCTTGGCTACCATGCAGCCCAACCCCGCGATATAATGTTTCGCGACCTGAGTGGGCTTGGTGCAATTTTAAAACTTTAAAAAGCCATTTCAATTAAAAGTACTGCATTTGCCTATTTTCGCAGATAACATAGAAAATTCAATTTTTTTTCTTTAAATTGGGAAAAATCAAAATTCATTTTGAGAGGGTGGTTCCTAGGTCATATTTCTAAAACTTTAAGAGAGCGGAGAATCTAGAAATTATCACGTGTCGATAGTCTCAAAAGGACCCAGCACTATTTTACCTTAAAAAGATTATGTAATTCTGACGCAAAGTTCTCGAAAAATTGAAAGAACAGTTCACAAATTTCCAGAAAATTATTTTTTTACCAAACGCAATTTTGCAATTCACGGATGGTCTATATAGCTTTATCTTATCACGGTAGAGAGCGCTCGAACATTTCCTCTTTAATGATCTCGTTGGTGTCTGCGTCGTTCTGTGTCACCTCTGCAACCTGAGATATGAGCCAAATGACCGTAATTACGTTTTCACTGATTTGAAAAATCAGGCGGAAGCCATGGGACAGCTTCATTGCCTAATGCATATTTTCCAATTTTAAAAACACTGATGTATCTAAGGCCTGGTTACTAGAAATCACGACGAGGGTTTTCACAATAGTCCTTGCTAAGTGCTCCTGAAATGCATATAACTCGATTTTTCCAAAATTGTTTGTTACGTTTCCTTTGGGTCTGAACTGAAAATTCGATTTAGGGGTGTTTAATGGCAATATCCTAACGAACTACTCAACGCAAAGTTTGGACTAGAGGTTACTATCCATTGTTGTCTTTGGAATCTTCACAAATCGGTAGGTCGAATATCGCAACCATATCGCAAATCAATCATCAAATACAGCTAGAAAGGCTTACCCACTAAATTAGTCTATTCCAGTGGCGTGGCGTACTTTTCGATGTATTGATTGATCTGCCACTGAAACCGATCGAAAAGGATCAATAAATAGGGACGAAGCCCTTAATAATCGATTCTTTACCACAGCTTTAAATATCGACGGTGAAACTACCAAACCACGTATCTCGGTTTGCGACGTCGCAGACTTCCTGTCATACTTTATTTTTTAAATGAAAAACTACTTAACGTCCAGTCTAGAAAATTTCTGTGATTTTTTCTCTTCGTGCGAAGAAAATTCTGTGAAAATTTCGAGGAATGATATTGATTTGGTCTACTTCAAAAAAATAAAATGTGAGCGTAGATTTTTAAACACCGCAAACGAGATACGTGGTTTGGTAGTTTCACCGTCGATATGGGGAGGTATCGATGGTCAATTAATTACTCCTCGCCACTGGTTTATTTGTGTCCATCGCGACGATCCTATCGCAGAGCTCTTCATCCGAGCAACGTAAGTGAATGGAGGGCCAAACAGAGTTGTAAAGCTGAAAAGCTGAATAATCGTCGAGCATAAAAAGCTGGTCATGGAGTGGAAACGGAACAGTGTGACGAAAGATCACTGGCCTCGCGAAATCAGCACCCCTCGGTCCGGCGTCAATGGGATGCTCCGGTCCGGATTAAAATATCTTCTTCATCCGGATAATTATTGTACGTAAAACAAACGATGGGCGTCGAGTGTGCAGTCGTGGCCGAGCGTTACTGCGTTAGCGCATCGTCCACGGAGCCGAGAATTATCATTGTTTATCCGCTTATATACTTAACCGACTCCGACAGCCAACGATTTCCCCTCTGTCCTCCGAACCTCGGCTCCCCTCTCGGCTGCGCACCCCTCGTTTTCGCCGAGTACCTTCGAGTTTTTAGTGGAGTGGTCGCAGAATCAGCTGGGAGAACCTGTACTGAGAAAAGAAGGGGGTCGCTCAAATTATCCAGCTTTCTGATAGTCGCCGAAAAAAAAAAGTTAGGGGTATATAGACATACCGTCCGTTCCAGGCTCAGAGGCTGGAAGTTCCAGGTGCTTGAGCCGTACCTGAGATTGCTCCTGGTGCTACGCCCGGGACTTTCGACCTCTGAGCCCGGAACGCGGACGGTATGTATATATAGGCCGTAATTACGGCCTACGGAGCTACATGCTCTCAAAAACCAAAGCGTGTGACGTAATCCATCACGGCGGTATACGTCACGGTTTCTTCTTCCTTCGGTTCATATTCGACCTCTATCAATACCCTAGAGTGCTCCAATCTCAGATGCGCATTATTTTACGATGAACACAAGCTGATTTAGAATTGCCTTTTTTTCTAACGCTGCGTTAAAGTCTCTTGATTGGACTAAATTAACTGCAATTTGTAATTACTATTTCTGGATTATCCAAAAGAGCACTTATCTGCAGGGAAACTAATTGCACGTATGTTGTTTCTGAAATGAGCCAGGGATAGTAGTCCCTTATTGGAGAGTGTCCGATTGTTCCCGTGGGTTACTGACACCCAAAAGTATACAGAATGCAAGCTTTGGCAATTGGTCAGTTTCGCTAGTCACAGAATCATGTGCTGATGATTTCAGCTTATAAATCCGGAAATTTATAAGATCCGTTTAAACACTCTGTTTTCCCGTCCAATATAATCAGAAATATTGATTTTAGAAACACAGTGTATGGCGTCTTCCGCACTAATTTCTATCGGACTCGGGTTGTCGATTAAGTAGCTTTTCACCAGAGCGTGTGTAGCCATCGTGGATCCAATATGCGAATAATATGGTATACCCAATAATCAAATGAGATTCATTTTTACATGAGGAACCACTATTTCTGGTTCATCCACAAAAACCTTATCGGCACAGGTGATAATCGTGCCGACATTGTTTCGAAAATGAGTCAGAGATACTATAATCACGTGTGGGGTCCGTTCAAAAAATACGTAACGCTAAAAATCGGATTGTTTTTTACTCCCTCTTCTCTCCTCCACACCCGTTACACAGGCTTGCAATTGTATGACTTCTTCCGNCCCCCCCCCCCCCCGCCAAAAATAGATTTTTGAGATGACAGTCGGTTGAAAAATTGCGATTTTTCGGATTACATTTTCGCCGTTGCGTCATGCAGCCACGAATGCCTCCGCCCCCCTCCCCTCCTGTAACGCACAGGTAAAGAGGGCAGGCTCAGACGCTTCATACTTCAAGGTCGTTACGTATTTTATGGACGGATTTTTGCAAAAATGTAGTCCATTTGAAGTGATCAATTCAATTTTTGCCGCTGTCGGTGCGGTGACACCGATTCCGGCAAGATATTTTTCACCTCCAAAATTGATGCATGTTATTCCGCTACGTAGTTTAGGTCCCGGATACGGCCTCTGGGTGATCCGTATTCCATTATCTAGATTATAGACTATAATTTGACGTGAGAGCTGCGAGTGGACCCCCCCCCTCCCCCTTTCTGAACAGCGGCGGATCCGCGAAATAAATCAAACGCGCACTTAATTAGTTCATCACAATAAAACCATCCACTGCGTTCGCGGGGATAAAAGTGACTCGGCTCAAGATTTATTTATTGGCGCTTTACGAGAGAGCGGTGCTGCGAGCCCTAGAAATGGGGAAGGAATCAAGGAACGACCGTAATCCGAGAGACACAAATCCATCTTATTCAAAAGCGTATTGAACTTGCCTCAATAAAATTGCGCGCCGCTGAGTCGTCCGAATTCTGAATTTCTCCGCGAGTACATAACATTTTAACGTCGACATCCTATAACTGTACCTTGAACATCGATGCCCCAAATTTATTTCTCGCAAGAAGAAAATCTGCCTTTTTTTGAGCAGAGTTGTGTAAATAATGCAATGGATCCCTTCAATTCATTTGATGAATTTCACTGTTCAGATTTAATATCAGCTGCTCTTCGGAGTCCGTGAAGATGCTCCAAGATGGCAACTTGAGCTTTACTCATTTTTAAAATCCCAAAAATACAAAAAATGCAGATCGTGATTTTAAATGACTTTTTCTTTGATCTAAGTTACTTAAGCCATGAAGTTTAAACCCTCACCACTCCAGATTGTTCATCTTTATCCTCCGGTATCAATATATCAAATTTGAGTTTTTGTCAGCTACGATCAATTTTTTTGTAGATAAATTAAGACACACGAATTAGGGCAAAGTTTATAAAACTAGACGATGGAAAATGCTTCTTTCCACGGACCATATTTTTGCTACTCTAACGTAATGGATATCTCTATTTCCTTATGAGCCCCAGAATGCATGCCGTAATACATGTCTTTGCGTAATACGAACAACAGGGTTCACATGGATTTTGAGATACACCACTAAAATCTAAGCCCATTTCCACTCATATTCTTCCTTCGTGACCGTTCGAAGCCGAATCATGAAAATAGAACTTACTCCCCAGCCTACCTCAATAAATCCAGTGATTAGCGTAACTGACTACTGACCCGGGGGTCCTGGGTTCAAATCGCAGGCAGGCCACCAACATTTGGCGGGTGACAGAATTTGATTCCTCAGATCTTGGAGGGGTAGGAATGTCTGCTCTGTCTATTTTATCAAATCTTTAGTAGAGCGACTCCTGTCGAGCTGGGTGAAAAAAATGGAATTTTGATATTTCAGCGGAAAGCTTTTTAGCCCCAAAGAAACTTTTTCGAGCAGTACAGTTCATCCCGGTGCCAATATAGGGCGTGAAACTGTATTATAATCCGGCCCATCCCTTAAACCGATAGGCACTATCTTGAACCCTCCAACGTATATATTATTTCAAACAAATTCTCTCAGTTTGAGTTTTCGTAGATCCAAGGTTCTTCTATCCAGTCACATTTCCGGAGCATCTTGGCAACAGCGCGTTCTATCTGCGAATGAGTGACAACGAAAAAGAGCCTCCGCCGTCGGCAATGCGCGGAAAAATAATACGCCGCTATTTTACGAGTGTTTCGGGGAAAGGTAGAAGGTGTCCGGCCTCCGGTGCAAACGGGTCCATTACCTGGTCCATCCTGATTCCTCCGCCAGTTCGACGGACAGGAGAAGAGCCGTCAAAGAGGTTTTAACCTCAAACCTATTCCTTCTGTGCCCGCACCCTTGACCCGCACTGCCCCTTTATTCGAAAACCACGTATCTCTATCGAGGATCCAACGGGAGTTGCGAGGTTTTTCGTCTAGCACGACACCGCGCCTTGCCCGTTAGAAAGTGATATTTTCGCCAGCGTGGACCGCAACAATGATCTGCGGGTGGGAGGAGGCGGGAGGATCGTAGCACCGAAGGGGTGAAGTGCTGAGTTACCCGGTCAGGTAAGCCAGCTAGACAATCGGACTCCGCGTATAATTGCTGGCGCTTGAAACGTATTGCTAAACCCCCTCATGGACAATGACGATTTGAGCGAACTGACAGCACACAAATATTTCGCTTCTGAATATTTTCAGCTTCAATATGCAGGGTTAACAAAAACGATTTTTTGGGAATAAAAAATTAAAAAAAACCAGCTGAAATAAGTCCCTTTACTCAATGAATCAGTTTTCTGCTATTAACTGGACTGCGTTTAACAGAAATGAACTAAGCCATTGCCAAATTTGATCGGGCAATTTAATTTTTTTTCAATAGGACATTTGTGCGGATTCCATTGAAAATTTTAAGGAATTTGCTTCGCTTTAAGCACAAAAATCCACACAATCGTTTTCATGTAAAAAATTAAATTGCTCCATGAAATTTGGCAATTAGCTTAGTTCCCTCCTGCTTAACGCGTTCCAATTTACATTGAAATTAATATTTTAGAAAAACTTGTTCGATATCTTGGGATATTTGCAGTGTTCTTTCACTATATATTCACCTAATTTGGGGGATTAAAGACAACGTACACAGTTGTTCCATCGGAGGTCTCACTTCAATGGTTAATTTTGGGAGTAGACTCTTAGATTCCCTAAAGTATATGATGACCAAACGGACAAAGAATCTGATTTGCAAACAACACCGAATTTCGTAAAACACGATTCACAAAAAGCCAGGTATACTGTTCACAAGTAATCGTGACCTCTAATGGGAGATACCACTATTCGGCCACGTGGGAGCTCGTGATGCCTACCCTGCAAACTGAAGGCGAACTGAAAATGTGCTAAAGTTACCGCACCACGCTCGATGAAGTCTATTCCCATTCTTTCTCTTGCGCAATCGTGCCATCGTTGATTGATACCACTATTCGGCCACGTTGGTGCTCTTGGTGCCTACCCTGAAAATTGAAGGCTAACTGACCATGAGCCAAGTCATCGCTCCACGCTCGGTGAAGTCTAAAATATTTCCGGAAAGGCCCTCCGGACCGTTCTTCGGACAGGGGGCTACACTACTACACCCAGACCCCCGGGTAAGTAGATTTAAGGTGGAGAATCATTCTTTAAGGGGACCAAGGAATGAATTAGCTATGCCTACGTCTCGTAGCTGGAAAAAGAACGACAGAAGCAAGTCAGTAACGATTGGTAAGACTGGGGCTTGTCCATGCAATACGAGAGTGATGATCTATTTATCTATCGAGATAGTATATCGCCTATTGATTATAGAATTATAGAATTGATTACTCATAGTGGATTGAAATGTGTGAAAAACAGTGTTGCTATTTCGCGAGACTCACCAGTGGCCAAAACCCATCCGCGCACCTGCTCATGCTCAACCCTTACCTGTCCGAGGCGTTTTATTCAGTCTGCGCGGCGCATATTGTCTTGTCTAGCGAGAGTCTAGGACTCACACCGAAAATGTGTGAAATTTCACCCTCTACCCCTCCAACTGGCCTTTCTCAATAGGCACTGCTCCGCGATTCACACGGTTGCAACCGTTTTTCCGGAGAACACTCTCCTTTTCTGCGAGCCAGGTTTTCACTCGCGTTTCCTCGAGGTTTTTCCCACGAGTCCCGTCCGATGTTGCCGCGAGGAATGACAAATCAGCATTTCTCTCAGAATGTTCTCATTTTCAGATTTTTCAACGGAAATCTTATAATTTTTGCTTGAGGTTACGCTCTATTATTTTAAAAAACGATACATCGAACCAATATCGGATGCGATCTATTAGCGCCGAGTGATGTGGTTCAAAATCTTCATAGAACGCTGGATTTTGGTCCCAAAACGCAGGGTCCTTGATTTTCATTCATGGCAGTGACGAGCTTTGAACAAAAATTTAGCGGACTTATCCAAGTACCCTCGTACAACCGGGGCTAACTTTACGAGCGCTCTGTGCTTTACACGAAAGGAGCAAATGCAAGCCGCTCTAAAGTGTTGTTGAATTGCTCTTGCTGCGAGCTACGCCTTTTCTTCCTGGCTCACTCTCTGCAAAAGAACAAAGCGAGGGGGCGCTACTTATTCTTGCTTGGCTTGTCCTCATTGTTCTCCACGCATTCATGCATCCCAATTCAAGTATTACTCCCGCGAGCACCCCCCCCCCCCCCCCCCCCCCCGCCCCCCTGCCCAATCGCACGCCTATCAAATTCTGTTCATTTTCTTCACTTCCATGATTCGCTGCCTTTGCAGTTGGTGGGCGGATGATAAGATCAAGCGAGGGAGCTGTCTCTTCAATCCCGGCGCTTTGTTTATATTATTTATCGTGCGATTGTGCGTTGGATTCTTTTATTTCGCTCTTTTATCTTCTCTCGGTGGAAGTGCAGCGGAGTTTTGAATAGGGACATTGGTATAAAATAAATAAATTACGCATTTTCGTAGATGGAGCTGGGATTTTTTCTGGAGAGATGGGTCAAGGGACCGTTTGATAATTGCGGAATTCGAGGGGCATTCTGCCGTGGTGGAGGAGAGCCGTATGAGAACACGGATGTTACCGATTTATTTCTGAGGAAGATCTTTTGAAATTTTCAGAAACCTCTTAAATTGTGAAAAAAGTTCACTGATAAAAATCGAAGATAAATATTTAAGAAGTCCTTCCAACATTGCGTCTCTAATCCGAAAATAATTGGCAACGTTCGATTTGTTCACTCGATGATTTCCTGATGATTTAGTACCGCAATGATGATCAAAGTTGCTGCAGTATCGTCTCTCCTCTGACTTACGGGCGTATCTTCCTTCCCACTCGAATCCTCGAAATTATGTAATGGTACAGATAAAAGGATTCATCTTCAAATGCAGTTACGTCCTGCCTGAGGCGGATCCAGCAATTCTGGCAACGCCGGATTTCCTTCATTTAAACTTATGCGAAATAATCGATTCTTCGCGGAGCACCTGGCGGACCTGGCCCGAGGTCGACCCCCGAATCGATACATTTCCATAGCTTCATATGGAGAAAAGACAATGTTGCCAATTTGCTGTATCCGCAAATGCATCCTCCTCATGTCAAAGAAACGACGCCATGATCAGGACATTCTTTAGAGATTCATGTAACATCAGGGAAAGGCGACCTTGAGTGTTGACTTCCAGAAGTTATGTTTACTTTTTGGGGATGATAGCAGTGCAAAATCTTAAATTTTCTCTAATCATAGCAGTCAAATTTTGAAAAAAAAACCCTCAATTTTCATTACTTTGTCGTTACAACTCGTTTTGGTTGAACGGCAGAGGGGTGGAAGAGTGGAAGATGTGCCGCGGGGCACCAGAAGATGCTGCTCTGTATCTTCGCGTCCGTCTTAGTTTCTCCGAGAATCCGGAGTTCGGATGCTGGCCGAGGGCGGACAGGCTCACCAACACCCTCGCAGAGCTACACGTCCACGAACACACACACCGACGGGAAGAGGGCCTTTGTTACCCCCACCCGGGGCACCTCGGAGCTGGCCGCCGAGCCGCAGCGCTGAGGCAGTGCAAACAGGTTCGCCTGTCCAAAATATCTTAATAGCATTAGGGCAGTTTAGAGGCTAAGCCGTGTCTTCAGCCCCGCTCAGCGCAGTCCGCGTGCCGTTTAAGCCGGCCTTTGCCAATTTATCGTATTATCCCATTCCTCTAATTTCATTTAAATTACCCTACCCCCACCCCGCCCGCCTCCTCGGCGGACCCCCTAGTTACTCTTTGGCGCCGTGTAGTTTGTTTTTCCGGCAGCGTTACCCCTCCCCCTCCGCGCCTCCTTCGCGACGCGTAATCAACAAGTGTTAGTGCATTGTTGTGATCTTCTCAAAGTTTTATCCCATTGGCGGGATCATCCGGTCAATTAGCTTTATTTTGATTTTTTGTGTAACGTGATTCGTTTAATTCTTGTGTAATCAGTGGATTCTTCGCGCGAGTTCGGTTTGGTATTTGAACTGCCTAGAACCACAAGTGACTTTAACGTTGATGGCCCCATAATTGACTTTCGCTGTTTTTGGACTGTGACTTTTCTTCGTGTAGATTACAAGTGTATTTACATCTTCGTTGCGAAGTTCGACCGTTTTTAAAATTAGGTTATAGTGGAACGTAACCTAAGTTCTGGCACGGCATCAAGTTCATACGAGTTTTAAACCACCTTACGCGTTATCTTATCATATTTCTCCTTAATATACGTTATTCAAGTGTTCTTGATTGCATTATGAACCAAAGACAACTTTGACACTTTGTTTGCTTATGTTTTTTGTCTCTTTTTCACTGAAGAGGAGTCTCCTGTTATCAAGCGTTGATGGTGTTGTGTGTTTTTACTCTGCGAGCACTGAATTGAAATCTCGCCTCGAAGGGATTTGAAACAATCGTTAATGAATGCGTGTTGTTGCGAACTTTGATTTTCTTTAGTCTGAGCGATGAAGTGGAACTACTTAGACTACTACAATTCCGGCAACAACGGGGATACAGCAACCGGAGATTTGCAATCGATCGATTCGCAAACGTAAGTCTCATCTAGCACATTCACACGTCCAACTAGTATTTTCTGTTCCTTCATCAAACATGTCTCTGTCATTCGACTTTTGGGAAAAAATCACTTTATAAATGTCATTTTTTGTGAGAATTCCGCTTATAGTATCCTCAAAGGCCACATGATCGTCATCCAGTAGAAGCATCTATCTGCAAGAAATCCTTTTTTTTTTGGGAGAAAAAGAATGCACAAAAAATAAAAAAAAAATAAAAAATAAAAAAAAAAAATACACAACGCGTAAATCACAACTTTATTTTGGAATACATTTTTCTCCAGTATTCTATTTATTTTGGATTATATATTTTCCCCGTATTTTATTTTGCTTTATCTAATACACCTTCGGACATTCGGTTCTTTTAGAGAGAAAAACACTATACATATATAAATTTTTGGTCGGGGAGAAACCACTTGCAGCGTCATCAAGTGAAAAGCAGCAATCCTCCAATAAGTTTTCCCAAAAATAACTGGTTACTTCTCAGGCAGTATTTGAGGAAATACATGTTTGTGATTTTGAATTGAACTACGAATGTAGATGAATCAATTTCACTTCGTGACGTCCAATTTAAAACGCGCTATCACCACCGTATACATGCTTCAAGCTCCAAATAGAAAGATACTAATTAAGAGCGGAATGGAAACCGTGAAGCAATGCAGCTGACCTGTGAGGAGCTTGGAATTTGATGACGACTTCCTTTCTGATCCTAGTTGATAATTTCTAGACCGCACTAAGAAAAAACACAAAATGAATGTCTCTATGTTGCTAAATCTATCTTGATACATCAAGAATTTTCAGAAATTTTATGAATATTTTTCTTCTCGATTTTCAGAAAATTCTTGCAATTTAATGCAGTTCCTTTAAAAAATTCAAAGGTAATCTCGGTGATTCCTTTAAGAGACGGATATTTCATTATTCCTAGTAGGTTGAACGGTTTTTTTCTTTAACGGAAACGGCAATTAGGTTTCTAAACTACGCGGGGTGAGCTATTTTCTTGAAAAAATAAACCTGATTTTCTGTATCGATAGAGTATCGTTCTGACTGAAAAAATTTGTCACCAAATGTGCGTAAACGTCATGAATTTATCTCCTTTGACGATGAAATCTAATCGTGATTTTAGTATGTATCAATAAACAATCAGTTAATTTATTCCTGACATGTTGACCAGAAAAGTAACACGTCTATGCATATACTCATAATATTTGACCGTCTAGAAGGAGATGGATCTCAATTTATGAAGGCAATCTTTAAATGAGAACGAATTTGTTACGTTTGATTAGATTGAAATGAAAATTAATATCAGTTAACATCCCAAGTATCGCAAACACTTATTCGTAAGGGGACTCCTTTATCTTGGATATTTCGTAAAGCTGCCTTAATACTCCGTACTACTTTGGGGCGAAGAAACAAATGATTAAAACGGGTGCTTTTTCCAAAGTTCAGAGTCTTCCAGATCGTACAATTCAAACAACTTTTGACTCTCGTTCGGTTTGACAGCATCTGAAATTGTTCCTAAAATTCTTTGCTAGGAAATCGGTACCAATAGAAAATTTCCAGGTGTCTGAAATTTGATGATTTTCGTGACTACTGAGTGAACTGAACATGAGGATACCTTTGGTTCATGAATTGAACAATTATTATTGGAGAAGAATTGACAAAATGATCTAATCTGCTAAAATACGTATGTGTAAATAGGAAATGCCGCCAGATGACGTCACCAGGTGGTGTATTTTTGCACTTTCAAATCTATTTTTATACTATTTCCCATATCAGAAAAAAATCATAAAAAATACCGCGAAATCAGCTCTTTAAGCACCTCCAGATGAAGCAATGAAAAATTTGGAAGCAAATTCTCAATTGCTCAATTTCGATTATTTTCTTCTCTAATTTGTCCCTCATCCCGTGGACAGTCTCACTCAGCGTAAAGTGTAAGTCTGAGTTTGTTGGGTATTTTTATTTTTCCCCCAACCCATATCGACGAATCTAAGTTTGGCCAACACGACTCAAAGATTGCACCGTGCAGGAGCGGCCGCTATTGAGATGGGCTGCCCTATTTCTTTACGTTGTTAGGGGAAATACAATAGTGTTTGGGATCGGCTCATTCTTTGATTGAGAGGCGAAGTAAAACACGGTGACTGGGGAATCGCCGCTACACCCAAAGAGGCGGATCCCAGAACGCCCTCAGCCTCCCAACGTTGCGCGGGGTCTATGGCCCATCCCAAATTTGACTGCCTATACCATGGACGTGTTCCCATTCGCACGCAAAATATGTTTTCAAATAGACTGCTTTTAGAGGAGAGATTGAGGTATTGAGCTACTTTTAAAAATTTTTGAGTAAATTCACAGTTAAAAAAGTTTCAATCACGAGAATCTTTGACTTCTACACGGAGAAAAAACTTCGTGCGTTGGACCCGAAGTTGAGGTCATATGGATCTCTGAAGTTTTCAGATCACGTATCTAAAAACTTGAAGTCCAGCTGCCGAAGTTGAGGTCATTTATGGATCTCTGAAGTTTTCGGATCACGTATCTAAAAACTTGAAGTCCAGCTGCCGAAGTCCGGGTCACACATTTGAAGTGCTCCGGTACATACCGAAGTGCCTCGATGTCTGACCCGAACTTCGGCAGCTCGACCTCAAGTTTTCGGATGCGTGATCAGAAAACTTCAGAGATCCATATGACCTCAACCTCGGGTCCCATGCCCGAAGTTTTTTTTCTCCGTGTAGGTCAATTCGGGATGGAAAATGTGGTCGTATCCACCATGAGCTTAAATCAATTTTATTTGCGAAAATAATACAAAATTTCTTAAAATTTTTAAGTTTTTTGTCTTACATTTTAGTCGGTTACCTGCCAATATTCACCCTGCCGATGCGCGTCTATACAATTTTCTTTTTACTCATTTACAAATTTCACAATTTCCCCATAAAATCGTAAATCCACAAACTGACCTCAAGATCTGTGGGCAGCCTTCATTGAATGCAAAATCTCTTTCCAACCGCTGAAGATCCTAAACCTACAAATTGAATCTATAAATAAAATAAAAAATCCTCATCACAAATTCACCCAAACATGATTAATATCTTCCTAAACATCTTATTTGTAAAGAAATTAACATATGCCCTCTCTCAGTCGTTCCTTAAATGTAGAAAAATAGTGAACACGGTCAATGAGAGAATCTGAACCAGGTGATATTTTTTGCAGAGAGATGCAGTGACCTAAGATCAGGACATCCGCATGATTAAAAAAAAGTAATAACTAATCATTCTTATCATTTTTATTCTTTAGGGGGTACGTCCCCTAACGTCTTCTCGGTCCAACCCCCCGAAACGCTTCGCGCCTCAATTGTTAAGTGTTACTCTCATGATTTTACATCTTAGGGTAAGATTTGAGAACGTTATGATTATGGCGGGATAATTGACGGGGTGAGTTCCCGATATGAAACGAGCAATACTGCTATGCTAAAAAACCGCCGTCTGAGCCTTCATTCGTTGCCAAATTTTCTCAAATAAAAACTAAATTTACTGGGATAGTTGCAAATATTGTTTTCCATTATTTTCAGACAATTTTTCACGCAATTGAATCTGTAATATCTGAAAATTTCAATGAAAAACATGCACGAATGTTGTTAAAAATACAAGTTTTATCAAGAATTGTCTGGCAACTCTGGAATGTTCATACGGCGTTCTTCCTTAGCACGGCAGAACAGTCGGGGAAAACGGTTGATAGCTGTTGCGGGAAAGTCCAATTTGCACGTGGGCGAAGGAAATCATGAGAGGTCGAAACTCTAGAATAAACAGCATCGGCGCGGAAAGCAATAAATCCAAAGCATCAGAACGAAGAATTTTGAATGCCTCGCGATAGCTCTACATTCCGACACAAGAATGCAGCGCCCGGAGACGATGACGGAGTTGCATGCAAAATTAATAGGTGCAGCAATGCAATTTGCCCACCCCCACCTTCGCCATTTACATCGGGATCTCAAAATCATCATTGTACGTTTATGCATTAGTAATGCATTGAAATGCCCTCCTCTTCTCTTCCACTTATCCCAAATAATTATCGACGAGGAGTAATTCGTTAAGGCCTATCTCAATTTTCGTGTGAGCCCTGTGCTCCGTAAAACTCTTTGCTTTTTGAGGCTCATGTGGAAATACAGGTACGCCCTTACGTCAGAGGAGCGACGAATTGAGCACTTGAGAAAGAGCTTTGGGTACAGTTATTTTTTCCCTTAGAAAGAGCGTTTAGTGCACGTGCTAAAACATAAATAAAATATAAGGAGGGGTAATAAAATGTTGAGATATATGATAACTATGAGCTAGACTTAGAGGTTCTTTTGCATTATGCAACTGTCGCTGACGCCGGCGCATGGGAATGCTTGACTTTGACCAAACCTGGTCGTATCAGCAGGTGGTTATTTCTGTATATCATATGTTTGCAAGGGCCGAAAATTTTGAATTGTAAATTGGAATTTAGCACCTGAAAAGCTTCCACTTTGTCTCGCAGTGAGTCACAGAAAGCATTCTGACAATGAATCTCCAAGTAAGCGTATCTCAATTATGCGGTTTTCTGAAGTGTCGAATATATTTTCTTTCTTTTAAAAAAAATGCGACTAGTATTTATCGGGAAAACGAGCATAGAATATTCTTAAGCGAGTGAAAAAAATATATATTTAATTTTATCATAGACGTGCGAATAGCTAATGAAGGTAGGAAAAGGCTCAAAAATAAATATATTTTACGACCTCTATGCTCGTTTTTCCATTTATTAAAACGAAATATATAATTTTTTAATTCAAAATTATTTGCTTCTTTTTAATTTTTCGCGAACTTTAAATATGAGAATTTCCGTCTTTTTCCCCATGTGTGACTCAGTGTGCATATTTCTCTCGATTCAAAACATTTTTCTCGTCGATTTTAAAATAAAAGGGTTGAATAATTATAGTAATTTTGCTTGAATTTTTTTTTTAAAAAAAAAAAAAAAAAAATACAATTTGCCGGGTGGCAGCTTGATAATTTCAATTAAAATGCATTTTCATGGAGCCGTTTGAGCGGATCGGGCTGTTGGATTCAAATGGTTTCGCTAATGATTTTAAAAATGCATCCATTCTGCAGTGTATTGAGTCAACGTCAGCCGACTGGGCTTGTTTTGAAAAAAGCCGCGACGAAAAATAGCCCCCGCCCTGCGGCCCTCTCCCACCTGCCCCGCACTGCGCGGTGCGCACCCAATAAAAATCTTAATCCCAAACAGCTGCACGCCCAGCGAGTATTGTTGAGGGTTACAATTTGATTCGTGAGAGAAGCGAGGGGGCAGACCCCGACCCGGCTCAGCTTCGGATAGGAAGTGAAGTCAAATTATTACTTACTTAATTTGTAACATAATACACAATGGAATTGTATTATAGCATGTATCCTTTGCGCCTGCCCTCCGATGGATGGCTTTGTTTTCTTCTTCTTCCTCCTCCTCTGCTGCACCGTGGCTTGGCGTTTCAGCGACACTCGATCCTGATGATATCCTTCATCGCCCATTGCATTCCGAGGCCAAGCAATGTTTTTTTTTTTTTCGCTCTATATCTCTGCCGCCCTAAAGAAAAATGCCGTATGTACATTCAGGGTTGCACAATTTTCCCCCGAGAAAATATTTAGTTTCGAAGCAAGTTGTGGTTATTTTTTCTTGCAATTTTCAGATAGTATTGATAAAATTGCGAACACAATCTTATGAATATTGAGAGGAAACTTATCCACAAGTTTTTCGGAAACTTGTGGAAGATGGCCTCCTCTATGTTGGATTAGGAAAGTCTCTCTTGTCGCTTCATGGACTAATCGTGACTGGCCTCCATGTAACAGATTAGGCAAAATGGTCGCAGCATTTGATTCTAAATATTTGGCCTTCTAGAGTAAATATAATCTTAATAATTCGTGGCAGCTGTGAGCATCTGATTCGCCTTCAATTGAGAGGGTAGGCAATATGGGCTCCCAGGAGTTGAAATAGTGGTATCAAATTCGAACTAGGATTTGAACACCACAGTAGTCTCGTGGAGGTTTTGGCCGTCTGATTCGCCCCTGGTTGATAGAGTTGGTAAAATCGGCTCCATACAATCCATGAATCCACGAATTGGATCTGAGACAGTAGTATCCGATCACTCTATTATCAAAATTTGAATGCAATTTTTTTTTGCCTGAAAAAAAAATGGGCTAAAATTCGCAAGTTTCCAAGTACACAAACTGCGAAGGGCCGCATCACAATCCACCAACACTATCGCGATGTTCATTGAGGATCTTAATATGGTACCCCAGAAGCTCATTTCAACATAATGATGATGTTTTATTAAACCAGGGAAAACACGAACAGCTATAATAATCATTTGGATAACATATAAATCTACTCAAAATTTTTAAAGAACTTCAGTTAGAACTTGCCGCTTATTAGTCATTTACAATTGAAAAAAATGCACAATAATAACGCGAATACTGTTGAAAAGCCTCATGGATGGGATTGGAGCAATTTCATAACTTGTTCCACCCAGTTACAAAACTGCTGAAATGAAACATTTCCCCTCATACTCGCAATAAACCGTAATAAATAGTATGTGAATGTTTTATCACCCAATAAAGCGACATAACCGTAAATGGTTGTGAAGTTTTCCTGAAAATGTAAACATTTAATCACATAAATAGTGTAAAGTGTGCGAATTGTATTGAAAAACTTGGCAACCAGCACGTATGACATCGAGGCTTTTATCGGGGCGATCCATCGGAAAATTTACACGCCATTAGTGGTCACCGAGCAGGTAAACACTGGTGTTGGTGATCACTGTCACGGTTGCATCTTTCGGTTAACAGCTCCTTTCTCTTCACGATGACCGCCCTCACCCTGTCGCGACCCTGATATAGGGGCCTCAGGTTTCGCGGCATGTCTCTTTTTGCGATAAATCCACTGATGTATCATTTAAACCTATGAAAAAAGATCGATTATCAGGGTATACCTGAACAATCGATTCTCAACCATAGTATTAAATAGAAAATATCGACAGCCGACGCTTCGCGCCACTGCTCAGATTCCGGGAGCCTGTTTTTCGAGTAAACCTGAAAGATATGTGACACTTTACAATAAGTCTCGCCTCAAAATGTGATCAACCACGGGGAAAAAGGATCTGCCGCAGGCTCTCAGGAAGCTAACTTTTTACTCCAGCGATTTTTGTCGAGTTAAATCGAAAATTCAGTTGCACGATTCCCTTTGGGAAACTGGAGCTTCTTGAAATGAAAATTGCAGGCATTTAGTTCATTTGTTCATGAATCAAGGAAAGAGTTCACTGGAAAAAAACACATTGGATCTAGAGTCCAGACTCTTGAAAACATTGACAAGAAAAAATACTCTTGATTCAATCGGATTTTTGCTTGAATCAAAACGAAATCCGCTTAAATTAAGAGGCTTGGTTTTTGATTTAAGCTAGATTCTGATTGAATCAAGAGTGCTTTTTCCTGTCGATGTTTTTAAGAGTCTGGACTCTAGATCCAATGTGTTTTTTTTTCCAGTGTTCCCTTATGAGGACAGTTTAGACACCGCGAGTTCTGATGTCATTGACGGTCACGAAGATAATATACGAGTTGTGGCATTCCTTGTAATTTCTAGTTTTCGCAAATTACCCCTCTCCTTGCGCATGGTCACAAATGAACAAATTCGTAAGTCAGAGGTGCGAATCCAAATCCGTTCTCGGTTGACTCCCGGCTTTTGATTTTGGACGGACGAGTGACCGATCAACGAGATTCAATTGAAATCCGGCGAGCCACTTCCACCGCGGGGTGTTGTGCGCGGTGCGCTAAGCCCGTTTAACGGTCGTGACTGCGCATTTATGGGCATTGAATTGACAGCTTCATTACCCTGAAGCTGCACGCGGACGACGCGACCTCCCTCCGCCATCCTCCTTCCCGCGCAACCCTTTGACTTGCTCTGTGATACGCATAAAATCTGCGAGTCCCAGCGATAGCGATATGGACACGATTAATAAGAGCAACTTGGTGAAAAATAATCGGTCACGTACTTATTTTCCGCTTTCAGAAAAGGGAAAAAAGCAGGAGGCAGGAGCTAGACTGCCGTGCTGAGGTGGAACACCATGTTAAAGCATAATTGTATTAGCTGATACATTCAAATCTAAGTTTTAGTATGGAACAGTTACAGTGCTTTCAGTCAGTCCTTTTTATCGTATTTATCGCATAAATAAAAAATAATTATGGTATTCGTTGGTATAATACGCTAAATAACGCTTATAATTTAACACACCATGAACCATATCATGAAAAGTTTGAAACGCTTTACTTGAACGATAGCTTTTGGTGTCTCGGAATTTTCACTCATTGCCTTGTACCTTGGACTCTCAATGCTTTCGTCCTGCATGGAAGACCCTCTTTTCTTAATAACAGGAAAGTCACCGTGAAGAAATGAAAAATTTCCAATTTTTGTATGCTCAAGATTTTTAGACTCCGCCCGTTGATCCTATCTCTGTAATCGAACTACTTTTAGCGATTAGGAACTAATATTGGCTGACGCCCAGAAGCCTTTATCTCTATGTAACACCCCGTCGGGGCAATAATGGACCATTCTGGAGACTTGGTAACTTTTAAGCCGGTCCGTGGACAGATCACAGCTCGGCAGTGGCGAGGCATGATGAGCTATCGATTTTCAATACTTTCCCATTTGAAGCTTTGGTAAATAATCGATTTTTAAGGTGTTCGTTGCGAACACCCTGTTTATCGATCCTTTCCCATAAGTTTAGATGACAGATCAATCGATGTATCGCAAAGCACGCCACGCCACTGCAGCTCGGGCAGAGGCTCTGTTTATAACCCTACTTTTCATAAAAATATACAAATCGTCTTTCTTTCGCTCACCAATAACGTTGAATGCATGATTTCGACTTGCCGCGGCGGTAAAATCCATCCATGGCTGTTTCAATCCGTTCCTAAACGTTTCTCCTGGCCAGATGGAAGGTACCTTCCATACTCTCTGGCCCAGTCGGGAAGGGAGTCATGAATGTCATAAATCCAGGTAGCTGCCTCGTGCCAAAACCCAACTGCAACCCCTCCTTCCTTCCAACTGGCCCCCCTCTCCTGACCCAACACCACGGCACGGCCTGCCATTATTTGCAGACTTAGGTACTGACGGCGTAGATGTGGAATCGGTTGCTAATAACCTCATTTATATATATTTTATCCGACGGACAGGGCCAATTTACGGTGCCAAGCGGTCGAGTCCGAACAGAGGCTGTTGCCGCTCCGCGGTGAATCTGACCACTGAGCAGAGTTCAGCTCTGTCCTGATTCATAGCTCGAGAGACTCAAACGCAAGGTGAAGAAAGTGGACGTCGGCCTCTTCAGTGCTGCGCCTCCTGATTTTATGGCACAGTTCGGTGTAAAAAACGATTCGTTTGATTTTATATTTCTTCGTCGACATTCAAGCGAAACATTTATTTACCAATTTTGTGTCCAATACTCGTTGGAAACCAAAATATACCGGAATCGCAAAAAATCGCAAAAATCGTATTCTCACTTAAAAGTTCGTGCTTTCGACTGTTGCGTGGTTTAAGCCTGATGATTCTTGAATTTGCCTGCCATGAGATTTTTTTATCTTGACTCTAGATGGATTTTTCTAGAAAGAGGAGAAAACATGCTTGGATTAAGCAAACAAGTAGTTTATATTAAGGAGCCATCATTTATTTAAGAAAGAATACATTTTGACGGTAAATTGAAGACTTTTTACCTCGATATATTTATCAAATTGATTCGTTTCTAGTGTTGTTCACACTACACTGCTGAGGAAGAGCATAGAGTTAATATTTTGAGACTTGGGAGTACGACCCCTGACTGTTTCCCGTCCGATCTCCCAAAGGCTTCAAGCCTGAAGCGTTATGTACAACTGTCTGATTAGAGTTTCAGAAAAAAATCGACTTTAACCTTGGCCCAATTTCATGGCGCTTTATGAGCCAATTTCATGTTCATCCTCATTTTTAACACATTTATTTTTCAATCTTTGTCATCATTTCTGCAAAAGATTGTACCTTCAAGCGCGTGGAGAGAGGTCAAAAAATAAAAAACTTAAGGACGGTCAAATCCTATATTTTCCCTGTAAACTGTGATCTCGCTTGGCTAGGGCAGTGCAAATCTTGCTTTGCAGTAAACGATTTTAACCTCAGCTTGATCGTTTGGATACTGGCTCTATTTTCTACTCCAGTTTCGACCAGTGATTGTAAATATTTATCGTCCGTGGAGGTAAAATCCTCAATAGAGTGATTCTTGTCGAAAAGTTGGATTTCAAGATTTCGACAGGACACTGGAAAAAAATACATTGGATCTAGAGTCCAGACTCTGAAAAACATCGACCAGAAAAAATACTCTTGATTCAATCGGATTTTTGCTTAAATCAAGAACCAAGCCTCTTAATTTGAGCGGATTTCCTTTTGATTTAAGCTTAAATCTGATTGAATCAAGAGTACTTTTTCTTGTCAATGTTTTTAAGAGTCTGGACTAAAGATGAAATGTGTTTTTTTTCCAGTGCCCCAATGACTAAGCTGCAAGCGGTTTAGCCAATGGTTCAATCCAAGACAAAAAATTGCTTACAACCTGGCAACGGCATTTCATTTCTGTACCCCCGATACTCCCCCCGATACTCGGTGCATCGCTTTACTCGTAAACGTTTACGAGCTCAGTTGAATGATGGAGCTCGGACCCAGAGTGTTGGACACAGAGCTGGCACGGGCAGACAGCGCGACTCCCTGCGACCTTGTCGGGTCACCGTCCCCCTCCGCTGCACCGGGCAAAAATCGCTCATCTTCATGGTGTTTTTCTTGGAGTTTTGCGATTTCGCCCTAAGGAGCCCTTACCCCTCCCCCCCCCCCTTACGACCACCATATTTACAGTGCAAACTGCTCATCCGCGCGCTTTGAACTCTGGAGCGATAAACGCCCGACTCAATTCGAGAAATGACTCGACTGCGTATTGTGAGATTTGTTGTAAGTCATAAATATCTGGATGCGGAATATGGTGTTTGCTCGTGCGATGAAATCACTCGGTGCACAGATCGAACGGCTTATTTGTGAAGGTACGCAAGTGCAATGAGCTCTCCACGGCACTGGTGTCCTTTTTCAAGAGAGGGATTCATCATTTAGTCAACACACGAGGCTTATCGGTTGACAACGCACGCCGTATGTCGAGATAATTAAAAATCTTTCTGCGTTCTCGCGGTGGCCTGTTATTTTTAATTGGGCGTCAGTGAGTGAAAAGGAGGCGACCAGAGTCGAGAGAGCTTAGTTTCCTTACAACGTTGCAAAGTTGCAAAGTTGCACATACTAATTTATTCCTTCGTTCATGAGGTGGTGGAAATTTTCCTTTGAAATGTTGTGTCTATTTCAATTCGGCCAAAATTCGCTGATTTTGATGAAAAATCTAATAACGAGTAAATGAATAGGTTTTCTGACTAAATTTTGTGACAGTGAACCAAAATAACAAATCTGTTTAAACGGCAGATGGGGAATTTTTAATGAGCGAAAAATCAAATTTCATTCATTTGCAACCCGCCCTATGGCCCGGCCCGTCTCAAGTATAACTGTTATATGGAGTTTACGGTGATCATGGCGTACGTTTATTTTGAACTAAGCAACCGAATAAAGGGTGCCATCAAGATACATAAAGAATTTTAGTACTTGCTTTCAGAAATTTTGTGCATAAAATTGATCCTTGCTGGTAGGAAAATGGCGTCCTTCAATATTATCCTCCGAAAATATATAATAGAAAATTATTCTCGAGTGAAAATAATCTCACGATGACGAGTAATCAATGATTCTACGACTTGAGCTAGTAAAAGTGTAAGAGAAAATTATGGGAAAATACGATTATTTTCAGTCGCGGTACATAGAAAGAAAATAAACTTTTTAAATTTTTAAATTCCTAGTAAACGAAAAATAAAGCTTTAATCACCCCAAAGAACGGGCATTAAGGGTAGGTATTTTTTTAGGATTTTGGAAGGAAAATTTCTGACAGTTTCCTAATATGGCGGTCACACCACCTCCTCCTCTCCATCCCTTGACAATCTTTTACGTGTCAGTTTTCCGAGTCCGATTGACATACACATGTTAGTCAATCTTTTAGACTTTGCAAGACCTATCGTAAAGTGCTTTTGTGCAACCTCCCTCCCTGGAAAAAAAAGAAAAAAGAAAAAAGAAAAAAAAAAAAAAAAAAAACACACATTGGATCTAGAGTTCAGACTCTTGAAAACATTGACAAGAAAAAGGACTCTTGATTCAATCAGATTTAAGCTTAAATCAAAGGGAAATCCGCTCAAATTAAGAGGCTTGGTTCTTGATTTAGGCTTCAATCTGATTGAATCAAGAGTATTTTTTCTTGTCGATGTTTTTAAGAGTCTGGACTCCAGATCCAATGTG
>NW_017557621.1:7223551-7287599 GCF_001854935.1 Bemisia tabaci
AAATCCATCCATGGCTGTTTCAATCCGTTCCTAAACGTTTCTCCTGCCCAGATGGAAGGTACCTTCCATACTCTCTGGCCCAGTCGGGAAGGGAGTCATGAATGTCATAAATCCAGGTAGCTGCCTCGTGCCAAAACCCAACTGCAACCCCTCCTTCCTTCCAACTGTCCCCCCTCTCCTGACCCAACACCACGGCACGGCCTGCCATTATTTGCAGACTTAGGTACTGACGGCGTAGATGTGGAATCGGTTGCTAATAACCTCATTTATATATATTTTATCCGACGGACAGGGCCAATTTACGGTGCCAAGCGGTCGAGTCCGAACAGAGGCTGTTGCCGCTCCGCGGTGAATCTGACCACTACGCAGAGAGTTCAGCTCTGTCCTGGTTCATGGCTCGAGAGACTCAAACGCAAGGTAAAGAAAGTGGACGTCGGCCTCTTCAGTGCTGCACCTCCTGATTTTATGGCACAGTTCGGTGTAAATTAGGATTCGTTTGATATTATATTTCTTCGTCGACATTCAAGCGAAACATTTATTTACCAATTTTGTGTCCAACTCGTTGGAAACCAAAATATACCGGAATCGCAAAAAATCGCATTCTCACTTAAGAGTTCGTGCTTTCGACTGTTGCGTGGCTTAAGCCTGATGATTCTTGAATTTGCCTGCCATGAGATTTTTTTATCTTGACTCTAGATGGATTTTTCTAGAAAGAGGAGAAAACATGCTTGGATTAAGCAAACAAGTATTTTATATGAAGCCATCGTTTATTTAAGAAAGAATACACTTTGACGGTAAATTGAAGACTTTTTACCTCGATATATTTATCAAATTGATTCGTTTCTAGTGTTGTTCACACTACACTGCTGAGGAAGAGCATAGAGTTAATATTTTGAGACTTGGGAGTACAACCCCTAACCGTTTCGAGGTCCGATCTCCCGAAGGCTTCAAACCTGAGGTTTTATGTATTACTAGTATGATAACAGTTTTAGAAAAAAATCGACTTTAACTTTGACCCAATTACAAGAAGTTTAATGAGCCAATCCCACGTTCATTCTCATTTTTAACACGTTTATTTTTTAGTCTTTGCCACCATTTTTGCAATAAATTGTTCCTTCAAGCGCGTGGAGAGAGGTTAAAAAATAAACAACTGAAGGACGGTCAAATCCTATATTTAATGGAAAAAACCACATTGGATCTAAAGTCCAGACTCTTGAAAACATTGACAAGAAAAAATACTCTCGATTCAATCGGATTTTTGCTTGAATCAAAACGAAATCCGCTTAAATTAAGAGGCTTGGTTCTTAATTTAAGCTAGATTCTGATTGAATCAAGAGTACTTTTTCTTGTCGATGTTTTTAAGAGTCTGGACTCTAGATCCTGCGTGTTTTTTTCCAGTGTTTTTCCTGTGAACTTTGATCTTACTTGGCTAGGGCAGTGCAAATCTTGCTTTGCAGTAAATGATTTTAACCTCAACTTGATAATTTGGATACTGGCTCTATTTTCTACTCCAGTTTCGACCAGTGATTGTAAAAATTTATCGTCCGTGGAGGTAAAATTCTCAATAGAGTGATTCTTGTCGAAAAGTTGGATTTCAAGATTTCGATAGGACGCAAAAGCCCCAATGACTAAGCTGCAAGCGGTTTAGCCAACGGTTCAATCCAAGACGAAAAATTGCTTACAACCTGGCAACGGCATTTTGTTCTGTACCCCCGATACTCGGTGCATCGCTTTACTCGTAAACGTTTACGAGCTCAGTTGAATGATCGAGCCCGGACCCAGAGTGTTGGACACAGAGCTGGCACGGGCAGACAGCGCGACTCCCTGCGACCTTGTCGGGTCACCGCCCCCCTCCGCTGCACCGGGCAAAAATCGCTCATCTTCATAGTGTTTTTCTTGGAGTTGTGCGATTTTTCCTCAGGGGGCCCTTACCCCACGACCACCATATTTACAGTGCAAACTGCTCATCCGCGCGCTTTGAACTCCGGAGCGATAAACGCCTGACTCAATTCGAGAAATGACCCGACTGCGTATTGTGAGATTTGTTGTAAGTCATAAATATCTGGATGCGGAATATGGTGTTTGCTCGTGCGATGAAATCACTCGGTGCACAGATCGAACGGCTTATTTGTGAAGGAACGCAAGTGCAATAAGCTCTCCACGGCACTGGTGTCCTTTTTCAAGAGAGGGATTCATCATTTAGTCAACACACGAGGCTTATCGGTTGACAACGCACGCCGTATGTCGAGATAATTAAAAATCTTTCTGCGTTCACGCGGTGGCCTGTTATTTTTAATTGGGCGTCGCTGAGTGAAAAGGAGGCGACCAGAGCCGAAAGAGCTTAGTTTCCTTACAACGTTGCAAAGTTTCACATACTAATTTATTCCTTTGTTCGTGAGGTGGTGGACATTTTCCTTTGAAATTTTTTTTTCATTTTAATTCGGTCAAAATTCGCTGATTTTGATGAAGAATCTGTTAACGAGTAAACGAATAAGTTTTCTAATGAAATTTTGCGACAGTGAACCGAAATAACAACTCTATTTAAACGGCAGAAGGGGAATTTTTCATGAGCAAAAAATCAACTTTGTTGATCAAAGTCAACGTTGATTTCGGACTAAGCAACCGAATAGAGGGTGCCATCAAGATACATAGTGAATTTTAGTACTTGCTTTCAGAAAGTGTGTGCATAAAATTGGTCCTTGCTGGTAGGAAAGTGGCGTCCCTCAATATTATCCTCCAAGAATATATAATTGAAAATTATTTTCGAGTGAAAATAATCTCACGATGACGAGTAATCAATGATTCTAATATTTGAGCCAGTAAAAATGTAAAAGAAAATTATGGGAAATACGATTATTTTCAGTCGCGGTAAATAGAAAGAAAATAAACTTTTTAAATTATTAAATTACCAGTAAAAGAAAAATAAAGCTTTAATTGCAACAAAGAACGGGCATTAAGGGTAGGTATTTTTTAGGATTTTGGAAGGAAATATTTCAAACAGTTTCCTAATACGGCGGTCACCCCACCCCTTCCTCTCCATCCCTTGACAATCTTTTACGTGTCAGTTTCCGAGTCCGATTGACATACATATATGTTGGTCAATCTTTTAGACTTTCCAAGACCCATCGTAAAGTGCTTTCGTGCAACATCCCTGCAAAATAAGTTCGTCGACAACTGCAATGAATTTCGAAACACATGTGTTACCCACTCGCTGCAGGCTGATTTTTTTCCGCGTCGATATCCGAGTCGATAAAGTTAGCGACTCACAGATAACGACTAAATTCGAACGACGTCCTTTAGCCGAGCGATTATTTACATCGAATTTCGCTGATCGTTACTCATCGTTCGATAACTTAGCGTCGTTAAGTTAGCGATTTCTACTTTTGACACTAACGACGGCGTTAACGTAACGATTTCAATACCAACGCGGAAAATAATCAGCCTGCTGGTCAAAAAATCATAGAATTTAGCGTTATATATTTCATATACGTAGGGAACACTTAACAGCCACGTAGCACTCACATCGTGAGAAATCGAATCTGATCGAGTAAGATTCTTCCAGATCCTGGAGGTTCCCTCATCAGCAGAGCCATCGGCTTGTANNGGGGGGGGGGGGGGGGGGGGGGGGATGCACGGATAAAAAAAACCTCGAGCCGGGCGGCCATTTTCAAGCGGAGAGCGCCGTCTTATTAAAGGAGCTCTTTGTCTCTCCACCTCCTCTCTTTCGGAGGCGAGCCGCAACCCCGGTCCCCCTCCCTCCTCTTCGGCGGCCCCGGCCGAGGGCCCCCTCGACGGTTAATCCTCCAATAATCAACCAGATGTCTTGGCCCGATACCATTCGCCGCACCGCGCTCCGGCCGTGGCGGGCCCCGCACCCCGAGTCGCTGGAACTGGATGAAACCCAAGAGGGCGTACTCCCTTGCCCTTCTCGCCCCGACGGCAACTCCCCACCCGTGGAAATACCCCCCCCCCCCNCCCCCCCCCCCCCGTCCACGACGTCGATCGCTTCAATGTTGCCGATGCGATAATTGTGAAATTTTTTGCCCTCTAAATTGTTCTTCTTATAAAATTATCCTGTAATAATACAAATTCACTTAATTTAATCATCCATGGACAAGAAGCATTGGAAAAGAACGCTGGAAAAAAAAAAAAAAAAACACATTGGATCTAGAGTCCAGACTCTTAAATACATCGACAAGAAAAAATACTCTTGATTCAATCAGATTTAAGCTTAAATCAAGAAGCAAGTCTCTTAATTTGAGCGGATTTCCTTTTGATTTAAGCTTAAATCTGATTTAATCAAGATTCCTTTTTCTTGTAAATATTTTCAAGAGTCTGGACTCTAGATCCAATGTGTTTTTTTTTCCAGTGAAAGTTGCTTGGATCTAGAGTTTAAACTTTTAAAAACACTGACAAGGAAAAATACTTTTGATTCAATCGGACTTTTTGCTTCAATGAAAAGGAAATCCGTCTCGATCTAAGGAGAAATCGGATCGAATCAGTATTTTTTCTTGTCAATGTTAGCAAGAGTCTGGACTCTAGATCCAAGCTACTTTTTTTGTAAGGGAATCTTAGTGGACTAAGTTTTTTTCAGTGAATATTTTTTCGTTCGATTGGAGCGGAAAGTGGAAACTGCGAGTCATGTTTCCACGGTCTAAATCAAAATGGGGCATTAATACTGCAGTTGAGTGTTGCCAATCAAAATTAAGAGTCACCTCTTCGTTTTGATCAACATCAATCGCGAACAGAGTAAAGAATGAATGTCTAATCATACTCAATTCGCGATTTATGTCGATCAAAAAGTATAAGCGTCTCTTAATTTTGATCGGCAATACTTAAGGATCAGCCGTGAAAAGTGGAAACGTATAGTGTTTGACGGAAAGCGCTCTCTAATCTTATTAGCTTTGTCCACTGTTTTGCTGGTAGATTTTAAAAGTTAATTGGTACAAAAACCGACGATTAGACGTATTTTCGGTGAAAGGAATTATCTTGCACGCATTCTCAATGTACATAGTTGCTTTTAGCATTGCTATGTTCAATTTTGAGCCACGAATATGTTTTACAAAAACACGTTTCCTCGAACCTATGTTTTTTGAACTGCGAACTTTTAATGCGGCGTATACATCAAGTTTGGTTTGATGTTTTGGGCGGTTTTTGCACTTAAATATATCTGGCTTTTTGGAGTAATCTTATGTTTTCGAACAGACGGACATAGTTCATAAAAACGTCTTATTTGCTTATGACCGTCTTAAAATGACCATTTGTATTTTATAAACTCACCAATCAAAATGGGCTCATACACAACGTTAAATATTTCTCTGAACATTTGTCACTTTCCTAGTCTATTTTGTTCCTTGTAATTTTACATAAGTATTGTTATTTGTTATGTTTATCATTGAAATATTACTCAATTCAATGGATTTTATTTGTTTTGATTCTGCGAAACCATTCGACCAACTTTTCAAGAAAGTACACATCAGTTTTGTTACCAAAGCCATAACTGGCGCTGCCACAAAGGGCGTCTTTCATACTCTTCATACTCATGCGTTGAGAATGAAGTTCCGATTAAAATCCCCTAAGTCCCATCAAATCGGGCCCAGAGGTCAGCAGTTTCGGTTGCGGGAGACGTATAGCTTTGACTACTGCAGGTTCAGTGGTCGGAGCAACGGCTACTGCACCCGGAACGTTCGGCCTCTGGGCTCGAAACAGACGGTATGTCTATATTGCCCATAAGTACGGCTTTCACAGACGGAGTTTTTACCCAATGTAGTATCTGTTCCCAAGTAACAGTCTTTGTCCAAAAATAACAAAGAGGTTTTTTGAACTGCCAAAGTCCAATGTTAGATTGAAAAAAAACTCCGACAGTGGAAGCCGTACGTACGGGTTATGTAGACTTTGTGTCCGCGTTTCGGGCTCAGAAGCCGAAACATCCTGGCACAGCATCCAGAGCAATCGAAGCTACGCCTCCAGCACCCGGAAGTTTCGGTCTCTGAGCCTGGAACGGACGGTATGTCCATATACGAGCTCCGTAGACATGGCGTCCACGTTTCGGGCTCAGAAGCTGAAACTTCCCGGCTTAGCACCTGGAACAATCGAAGCCACGCCTCCAGCACCCGGAAGTTTCGATCTCTGAGCCCGGAACGAACGGTATGTTTATATACGAGCTACATAGACATAGCGTCCGTGTTTCGGGCTCAGAAATCGAAACTTCCTGGCATAGCACCCGGAGAAATCGAAACTACTCCTCCAGCACCCGTAAGCTTCGGAGCCCGTAAGCGTCTCTGAGCTCGGAACGGATGGCATGAAGCCCGTAACTTCTTTTTTTCAAAGTAACTTTGGGGTCAGAGAACTACTATGGAGTAGAGTACCTGTATAGGGAGAGTACCGACGGATCTGAAACTCCGAAAGTCCATCAGGCCTTCACCGATGCCTCCACGAATAAAGTTAGGGCCCAAAAGGGCAGCCAACCTATGAATTTCAATTATCCAGAGCGATTTACTGATACTATTGTTACGAACCGTCCTTCATTAAGCACGTGTTTGACTCAGTTTTTGCATAAGTTTACTCAATTTCGCGGAAGAACGCTCATTTCTGTACATTCTTGGCCATCTTGGTTAGTAGAATTGGAATCTGCAGACTGGCAGTGAAATTTTGTGCGTTAGAAGTTGGTTAGAAGGGTGGCTGCACTTTTGGGCCCTAAGCCCTCCATGAACCGATCCGTCGGTACTCTCCCTATACAGGTACTCTACTATGGAGTAAAGCAATTTTAGAAATTTTCGAAGTTGGTTCGTTCTGAGAGCGACGGATTCAATTTTGCAACATGGCCGGAGTTAATCCCTCCGCGCCTAGTTATGTCACCCGGGTCAAATTTTCAAAACTGTCGATGGAGCGCGGGCGCGGAGCCTGTCTCGCTGAGAGGTAAGGCTCGCTGTTGCGTGTAGTTATTCAGTCATTGCTGTCCATTGTCTTAGCGATAAGGTCTCACCTCTCAGATCTCGCATCTCGCATCTCACATCTCACGTCGGACGGGATTATGTTGCAGGATTTTTGGGGCGATGGCGAGCAGCTACCTCAAGAGCCAGCCAGTTCTTCCTCCCCACCCACAGTTCCACGGCGCGGCCGTCCCCTACGGATTAGCCCGTCTCGATGCCGGGGTCGGCTATCCACAAGGTACGTCAATTCCATATTCTCCTTCCTCTTTCTCGCCTCTGCCTCTCCGGCTCGCTTGTCACTTGTCATTCCCGCTTCATCTCGCCCTCGCGCCACCACCAGCATGCCCAGTCTACTTACCTCTCGTTTACCAGGATTTTCCATCTTGTTACGGATGAGTTACGTAAAAGCCAGCGCAACGTTCGCCTCGGATTCTCTTCAGAGCGGGGTGCTTGGAGCTTGACTCCCGAGCTAAGGAAAAACCACGTATGAGCCCTCAGTACTGCCGTCCTAAGGAAGAACGCCATTAGAACATTTGGACGTATTTCTATCAAACGGAACTATGTGCATTAAGACGTGAGCCCTGAGACCCATAAGAATATGTGCGTAACAGGGCTCACGTCATAATGCACATAGTTCCGTTTGATAGAAATACGTCCATTTGGGAGTTGCCAAATTTCCCCAGATTACTTTGTTTTACGTTTAAATACTTTTTTCTCTTAAATCAAATTGCAAGTGAAAGTTTCTGGAAAATGACAAGAAAAATTTCCGGAAGATTACTTGAAACATTTTCTTTTATCAAAGAAAATTCTGCAACACCTCAAGGCTTATCTGGCGTTCTTCCTTAGCACGGCAGTTGGGGCCAAAGTGGCTTCAAGGAGAAATGCAGATGATGGGGACATTTTGCATGATCTAGAAGCGCCATAAACACATTTAGCAAGACACAAGTGAGCAAGAAGAGGCGTTTTAGAGGAGTTCTTAAAATATATTAAATTTTGCTTATTATCTATGCATGGATAGTTTGATCAGCTATCAAAGTGGAATGTCTCCTCCAGTACAGCCTGAACTTTGAGTTTTTTTGTAGAACTTAAAAATTGATATCGGAGGTAACCAGTGGCATCATCGTATACCTTGCGAAATTTTGCATATGATTGAGGTACTTAAATCGCAAATCCCAAACACATGCAAGAAGTCGACTACTGCCTGATATTTCAAGTATTCAGAATGTAAACTTCACATGAAACATTAATGCCAAATAAGGAGCCAATCATAAAAAATTCACTCGATTTGAACGTTGTAAACAGGCTGCAGATCGTTCGAAACAAACCCACTGCATGAAAATCCGGGCAAAAGGGGTGTAAACGGGAAGGCGATGTTTCCCCCGCAGATCGGACCCGAAAGTTGCGTAGCCGCGGGGATGAGACGCGAAAGCTGGGTGTCGGGGGAGCCGGCGGGGCGGGGTGGGGCGGGGCGGAGAGGGGCGCGGGGCTAAAAAAGTCAGGGCGCTAAAGTGTCAGCGTGACGTTGTAGCGTTGTAGCGGCGCGTGATTTTGTTTTTGTTAGCAACCGTTCATTGGTTACAGAGTAAATACGGGCCCCGCACTCGCGGCCCGCGCTGAGACAAAGATTGAATTAGCCAACTACATAGCATCGCACTTTCCGTTTCACCCAGCACGTGTTGTTTTTGAACCCCCTCCCTCTTTCGCGCCCTTGTCGCCCTACTCACCCCTTCCAGCTTATTCCGCTTATTTCCACCCACTTGCCTCGCGCCGCGCCGCCGATATCCATGGGTCCTCCATGTCACGCCAGTGTTGCGCGGAAAGGAAAAAAGAAAAAAGAAATACTCTGGACCACTGAATTTTGACTCACTTGGCCCTGCAAATTTTTTGATTATGAAAGCCAACTTTTGGCCCAGTTTCTCGTAGTAGTTGGTGAATTTCAGAGGCTCGTATTAAATCGAGATGTTCTCTCACGAAGTTTTTGTCTCCGTTTGCAGCTATTTTTAAAGTTTCAAAGTATTTACTCAAAATTAGAACTTCTTTCAATAATATTTTTTAAAAAACTCATTTCTTCTCTTTTTACAGAATTTAATTGCGCACAATGAATTTTGCCTCCCCCCCCCCCCCCCATTCGACTACCGTATAGAGAGACACACTTTCGATGTGGACTTGTCAAGAGTTTTTTTTTTCGTCAAGATAAAAAAACAGTTATTTAAGTTTTTAACAAAGTAACTACACTCTCTAGTGCCACAAAAACAAGTAACAAGGGCATAAGTCCATATTTTTGTTTACATAGGAGACAAATGAAGTCATATTCCGAGGTGTTAAAACCGCGAAATTGGCAGATTTTTTAGCTGCAAATATAATATGACGATTAAATAGTGACATGACTTGTAGAGTCTGACGTTTCGCTACTTTTTTGTGTAAGAATATTTGCGACTAACAGATCCATGCTGTATTTACAATTTCTCGCTCTTTAGTTTTTCGGCATTAAAGGATCCCTTTTAAATAAACCAAGAAAGTTTTCCCTCTTCGGAGTTCCCCCACAACGGAGCATGCACAGTAAAATTTGTATGAGACAATCCATAGCACCAAATAACACACCGAATCTTTCAGAGGCTTTCTAAAAACGACAGTTTTTAAATGTAAACGTCAAATCGTTATACTTTTGTTTTTATTTGGCAGGTCTGCGTGTTTCACATTAAAATTTTAATTAAAATCACCTTAAGCTGCGATATAAATGACTTAGTATTAGATTTACGGTACTCGGACTCCCCTCCGCACAGAATCTCACATTTTTTTATTTATTTATTTTTTCATTTTTAGAAAAAAAGGCAACTTGAATAGAAATGACTTTGCCGCCAAGTGCCACGGCTCTTCACTATTCGACCGCTTTTCAAACTTGTAAAGCACTCTTCACTCAATGACATACCACGGAGCGGCGTTCTCCGAACCCCTAGCACCGAGGTCGCGTGCGACTCACCGCAGCTTTTGCCTAAAGCCCCCCCCCCCNCCCCCCCAATCGGTCCACCTGCTATGCAACTGCTGTAAGTGCACAACTGAATCATGCAACCCGCTGCCCTAGCGTTATCAGAAAACTTCAGAGATCCATATGACCTCAAATTCGGGTCCCACGCACGAAGTTTTTTTCTCCGTGCAGAACCAATTAACGAACATTCTTGGAAACGCCTGTAATTTTACTCCTCCCGCGACGAAAGCTTTGTAAAAGCTCTAGGTAAAGAATTCGGACAATTTCCTATCGATGAAATAAAATAGGAGTAGAATTTTGAAACACTGCAATCGCGATGCACGGTCTTCTAGTTTAGACGTCGATATGCAATCACCGAAATTCCTCAAAATGGTGAATTTATCCGAAGAAGGACCCCCTCCTCCTCTGACCCTCATTAGTATCTGGAAGCTCTGACCTCGTTCTGTCTCGAACTCAAAAGCCAGCTGTTGAAGCATAAGGGAGACCCTCGCAGGGAAGTCAAAAGGAAGGGATGAGGAAAAGCACTGCTTCATGAAGTTGGGAACTCCGGCGTGCGGCGTCGCTGCTTAAGATTGACAGTGAATCTGATTCGTTTTTATGATGCACGCTTTGCGAGCTTCGGGGTCTCCTCGTGGGGAGTTCCCTGTCTCCCTTAACTCTGAAGGGACTTGATCCGCTTATCAAGCTTACCGGCCACATCCACGCCTGCTCCCTCCCCCGTTCCGCCCCCTCTTCCGCCGAAACCCTGATTGTTTCCGGATCAACTTCCGATTTCCGCCAGGGTAGCTGGAACGTTGCCACGGAGAACCCTTCCACTTATTGATTGTGACTTTCCACGAGATAAAGGATATCAGTATCGCGAAATTTGAAATCGAGGTATTGACACCACAGTTTCAGGTCGATTTGTCCACTTCATCGATTTGTTCGTCTTATTTTTAATCAATGAATATATTGCTCTAAACGCAAATTTTGTCCGATCAACACTTGTCCATCACAGTAACTAGTCTAAGACATTAAATCGTCACCTTCCAGGCAAAGTATCACAAGCGCCATGCGACGTTTAAAAATTTCCGCCGCCATTTTATTTCTTTACTGAGAAATTGCTGGTTGAATCTGTTTGGAAATTTCACTAAATTCTATCGGCAGCACAAAGAAAATTCAGTGCAATTTTCGGACAGCTTCGTTGAACAATTTCTCTGTAAAAAAGTATAATGGCGGCGGAAATTTTTAAACGTCGCATGGCGCTTGTGATACTTTGCCTGGAAGGTGACGAAATAGTGATATACAACATTGCATATCGAGGACTAGAGAAAAAACCGCCCAACTGACAATTCTGGCAAAAATGAATTAGCGACTTTGCCGCATTCTACGGTATAAAATACCGAAGCTGGTTTTTTCAGCTTGTTTTCCAATTTTGTCGGCTGTAATGCCTGTAATATAACTCAAAATTACAAAAAAGGCGAAGTTTCTCTTCGTCCTGCAAAATTGTCAGTTTGCTAATAGGTGGTGTTGTTCCTTAGCCATCGATAAGCAATGAAGTTCCTTCATGTTTTACCTGCGTTGAAATCGAAAGTTACAAACCGATTCCCCCGCAGAAAGTTACAACCGGAGTTTCAAAATTTCATGAATTTTCTCGCAAAAAGAATGCTCAGCATCGGGAAAGTTTTCAAGACGTGACGCTGAGTATTTTCTTTTTTATTCAAAGAGTAAATTATAACAGTAAGTCTGCAGCGTCTCAAACGCGCTCGTGTAATTTCTTTGTCGTTGTCCCATCAGTTTCCCCGTGCAGGTAGTTTACCTCACAGATGCGCCAAGTAAAGCAGTTCCCCTTTGCAAAATGCAGTCCATGTTTGTTGCTTCTTTTGCATGTATGGTACTTCCTGGATTAAAATATCTAATAATTGGCCTTTCTTCTTCACTGCTTTTGGTAGGCGAGGAAAATAACAAAATCGCATCATAGACAAGTTTCTCATCCTCGACGAGCCTTCCTCAAAGAATCAGAAAATTTCGCCGCAGTCAAGTGGCCAAACTATAAAGATACTTAATCCAATTGAATCCAATTCACTCGTAAGTTTCGGATCGTTCCGTAACTCACAGATCACCTACGACTTTAGCTTCCTGTTCTTTCGGCCCGAGCTGTTTTCTTCGGTTAATCCTCGCAAAGGAAGAAAAAAGATAAAAGTTAAATTGTTTCCATGCGATCGAAACTCTTCCTTTTGCCGGCGGACTTATCCCGGTATTAGGGAAGCTTAGTATGTTTCCGGCGCGATCTCATGCAAATGTTTGAATGCGCACGCTCGCATCTTTCGGGTCCAGAATTCCGCGCTCCCGACTCGCGGACCGAAGGGATTAGCGAGCGCCAAGATCTCGGTGGAGATGGAGCGATTGTTAGCACGTTAGGGAGGAATCCACCCGTTAAAAAGGAGAAAGTCGGGGGTGATTCGTGATTGTGCGGGTCGTATTGACCCCGATGACCTGGGTCCAGCGTGTTGACCGCTACCCGAGAACATCGTTTTCGCCAGGGTCCTGGTGATGGAGGTGTTTCTCGCAGTTGGGCATTGGTGTCATTCGGGGGAAACGCCGTCGGTGCCTTTTCGAGATCGGCCATGCGTGCTCGGGTCGACTCTCGCGCGGTCCGAACGCATCGACGCATCCTACCTTGATTCCTCCTCCGAAACTGGAATTCTTCGAACGCGAGCTAAAGGGGTTTCCCCGCCATCTGTGCTCCGTTGGCTGCTTTGAGGATGGGATAGCCGTTCGCTGCGCTGTCGTGCCCAGGAAGAACGCCGTATGAGCATTCCGAGGTTGCTGAATTTCTTCAAAAATAATTTTCCTAGTGAAAAGTTTGGCATTTTCTAAAAAAATTAAAAAAAAAAAAAATTAGATTCACAGAAAAAAATGAAGTTGATCTGACATTCTGGATGTAAAAAAAGTGTGCGAGATCGCAGAAAACGCTGAATTAACCGCTACAGCAGTTACTGTAGCANTTAATCCTCGCAAAGGAAGAAAAAAGATACAAGTTAAATTGTTTCCATGCGATCGAAACTCTTCCTTTTGCCGGCGGACTTATCCCGGTATTAGGGAAGCTTAGTACGTTTCCGGCGCGATCTCATGCAAATGTTTGAATGCGCATGCTCGCATCTTTCGGGTCCAGAATCCCGCGCTCCTGACTCGCGGACCGAAGGGATTAGCGAGCGCCAAGATCTCGGTGGAGATGGAGCGATTGTTAGCACGTTAGGGAGGAATCCACCCGTTAAAAAGGAGAAAGTCGGGGGTGATTCGTGATTGTGCGGGTCGTATTGACCCTGATGACCTGGGTCCAGCGTGTTGACCGCTACCCGAGAACATCGTTTTCGCCAGGGTCCTGGTGATGGAGGTGTTTCTCGCAGTTGGGCATTGGTGTCATTCGGGGGAAACGCCGTCGGTGCCTTTTCGAGGTCGGCCATGCGTGCCCGGGTCGACTCTCGCGCGGTCCGAACGCATCGACGCATCCTACCTTGATTCCTCCTCCGAAACTGGAATTCTTCGAACGCGAGCTAAAGGGTTTTCCCGCCATCTGTGCTCCGTTGGCTGCTTGGAGGATGGGACAGCCGTTCGCTGCGCTGTCGTGCCCAGGAAGAACGCCGTATGAGCATTCCGAGGTTGCTGAATTTCTTCAAAAATAATTTTCCCAGTGAAAAGTTTGGCATTTTCTAAAAAAATTAAAAAAAAAAATTAGAATCGCAGAAAAAAATGAAGTTGATCTGACATTCTGGATGTAAAAAAAATGTGCGAGATCGCAGAAAACGCTGATTTAACCGCTGCAGCAGTTACTGTAGCAATGCCAAGATGTAAACAGCATTTTGTGAGTTCTTGCTCGGAAATACACTATTTTTGAATCTAGAAGTTGAATCAACTTTACTTCTTTTTCGGTGGTAAAGTGCGAGTAAAATGCTCGGAAATTGCCACCATAAAAATTCATGTGTTTTCCAGATAATTCGTTTTTCATCGGAGAATATTTAATAGGGTTGAAGATATCGATGACTGAAGTGCAAAATCATGAGGTGTTTCGAAGTCGTTGCTCCTATTTTATTTATTCGAAGAGAACGAGTCAACTGCACAGTTTGAAATGTACACCGAATATTTGATAAGCAGGGAAGATAAATCAAGAAAGTTTTCAAAAAATTACGTTGACTAGTTTTCCGATGAAAAAATAAAGTATGACTGGAAGTCTACAACTTTGCAAACGGAGATTCGTAGTCTCGCTTTTCAGCCATCGATATGCTTACGGCGTTTCCCTCAACACGGGAACGCTACACTGTGTGCTAAAGTAGAGAGTCGTTCGCACACTCTGATGTTCAGGAGCGATTCTTGCAAGTTGGCAACGCTGCTTTTTCTCAATTTAAATGTATGTTGAACGATCGATTCATAGGCGAGAGAGCATAGCTCACTGAGGATCGTTAAATTTAAAGGATTTAAACGGAATATTAACAGTGTTACCAACTTGTTGGAATTGCCCCAGTTGATGATGCTCGCAACCATCATCAGGCGAAAAAAGTATAGACCAGCAGCCTGATTGTTGATATTTTGTGTTAGTCGGGTGGACATAGATGTCATAGATTAAAAGGTGGAGCGTGATTGGTCGGCTACGTCATTATCGTGCCCATGCCTTTGTCAGGTGGAATGGTCGACATACTGTTGGAAACTTTAGAGGTGCCTTTAGCTCGTCGTGAGTTCCACCCGACATAGGCACGATAGAGCAGCGATACGACATAGCCGACCAATCACGCTCCGCCTTTTAACCTATATCATCTATTTCTACGTAGAGTCCCTTTATACTGAGAATCAAGACAATGTGAATCCATTTCTGATTGGTTCCCGTATTTTAGGCCTTCACAGTGTCACAAACGGGAATAAAGATTACAGTTTCACCAATTGCAAAGATTATAATCTGGAATGGACCGGGGAATTACGGGTTCGGCAAGGAACGAACGGAATGAGGAAAGGAACGAAGAAAGGAATTCTAGAGTGGGCCGATCAAAGATTACGAAAAACGTTCAATTTCTGTAATCTTTATTCCCGTTTGTGACTCCATGAGGGGTGTTGTCCTGACTCTCAGTATAAAGGGACTCTATTTCTACCCGATAAACAAAAAATTTCAACGATCAGCTTGCTGCGAATTTAAGTTTTTACCCCGTTCGATTACATCGCGTCGATTGTTAGTGTGCGGGGTCTCGGGTGACTTACAAACTGACGCCTGAAATTCCGCCCGGAGCTCCAGGGGACGTTTAATTGTGTCAGAGCGCTGAATAAACACCGCACATTAAAAATCAGGAGCGACGCTAAAAAGCAAAAGGCAATCGCGGGGCCGCGGCGGGCGCGAGGCCTGCGGCTATCGGTGGCAAACAAATGTAAACACAACAAGTGTTGCGTGCGAGGCGTCGTGTCGAGGGGAGGGCGTTTATTCTAGCTGATGAGTACAAGATTGTTGAAAGTCCTATTTGCAGTGCTGGATAAACAGGGTGACGATGCGCCCTTAGCACCCGCGCCCCTCCCCCGGGGTGGCGCCCGACGCGACGCCGGAATCCTTTTAGAGCGAGAGCGGAGTGAACGTGGACGTGGAGCAGCTGTCGCTTCGCCCATCACGGGAGCTCTGGACCTTTGACATCAGCGGACCGATTATTGAAATTGATGTACAAAGCTATAGACAAAGAAGACGTAGGGAGTATGGAGCGATCCTATTGGTTGTAACTTGTGGTTCCTATAGAGTAAGGGCGAAAATGATAGACTAACTGTCGGGTATCTCATGGGTTGCCGTTAGTTAGTCTATTACCTACCTCCTTTGTCCATTGCAGCCACCCTCTTCAACCAATAGGATCTCTCGATATCTCTTTTGTCTCCTTTGTCTATAGCTTTGTCTATAAATTTCAATAATCGGCCCGTAGGACGACTATATGGACATCGCTTGGCCGTTTTTCTTTTGTGGTGCATTAAGGGCTTTGTGGAGAAAAAACTGGGGTCACATTTTGTAGTTTTCTCACGACACGAAAGAACGTAACTCTATTTTAATGTTCCTATATTTCTCCTCGTAAATTGCATATTAACTTGAAGGATCTTGGGCATGCCGAACCGACAATTTTACTGAGTTTTCCTTAGGTTTAATGCGAAAATCAGACGAATTTTTGATAAAAATTCCATCTGTACATTTTTGTAAAATAGATAATTTTTAGAGTCAGTTTGGTATAACCTTGGAATGTTGTTACGTATCTTCGTACGGGAGACGACGGTTTGGCACACTTAAGTTTGTGTCAGAGGCAACGGCGTTTTCCAGTCGTAGAACGCAACAAAAAATGTTAACATTTATCCTTGACCTCAACGTTCCGTGAAATCGTTCGAAATGTTGGGAGGTGAAGCTCAAAACTAACAAGTATTTCAAGAAATACTCGTTAAACGTTTCATAATGACAAGGAGCCTTGTAGCGAATCACAAGTTCAAACTCATTTTTTGATATAAAAAAATTGGCTTTTCGTAAAGAATTTTTCACGTATTATATTTCGTTTTAGTTCAAAGCATTTTTTAAAAGCTCGATTGCTTTCAAAAACTGCACGTATGCGCTTTGCCACCTAAGCCCCTCAATTTATTTCTCTAAATTTTTAGGCAGAAAACGTTACAATCCTCGTCCGTCCCATAATTTTCCCGGAGGCTCGCCGTTCCGAAAAGTGCGGAAATAAATATCGGGAAGAAAAGTCGCCGCAGTCTAGCCACGTCTTGAGTCTCGACAAGAAGTAATCCAAGCATTAGTGGATGCGATTTCCGACGCACTCATCATCGCGACGAGAGAAGGGGGCGTCGCGACTCCGAAAAGGGTGGGTTTCGTCGCTCCTTCGATGTAAAGCCACAACTGCATCTTCACGCGAACCATGAACAGCATGGAGTTATACGAACGATAGGGCTCATCTCGAATCGCTATCATACCTTTATCGCAGTGGAGCGACGATTTTTCCGGCAAGGAGACGAGGCGGAAATCTCAGACCAAAGAGGAGCAATGGGCGCGAGGGGTAGGCGGGGAGGCAAAAATATACCGTGATTATATATGGAAAAGGAGAGGATAATAGGCATCTGCTAACACTCCCACGAGCTCGAGATAACAGGATTTGAGTTATCACGCCACACCGCCCCCCTTCTCCTACGCTTCCAGGGGGGAGGGGCGGCTCGGAACCACCCCTCCGCATCGTATCAATGAACAAATTATATGATTTGAGATGTTAACTCGCTAAATTATTTATATCAACAGTTTCCAATTGAGTGAAAAGAGATCTCGTCTCCTTTTCAATTTTGGCGTCTGCCGCACCGCACCGCTCTTCGCCCCCCCCTCCCCCGCGCGCTGTTTGCGGTCCCGATTTCATGACCTTCACCCCGTTTTGCGAAACGCGGGTCAATTTCCGCACCTTACAACGTGTCGAGCTCAATTGATCTCTGCCAAACGGAGAAAAAATTTTGGTATTTGAACCGAAGTTTCCGACACCTGGGCCGTGTGAATAAAAAGAAAGAAATCAAAGGCAACTCCCTTCCAGAGAAAAGGAAAAGAAAAGGAAAACATTTCAGCAATTTTTGGCTTTTTTTCCACACTGCATCTCCGAGAAACACTGTTTCTACCAGGGTACCTGTTTTATTATTAACATATTTAATAAACGTCACCATCATCATTCTCACCGGTCACCATGTAGTATTATAGCATCAAAGCTGAACCCGTCATTTCCCAATTTAATCTTCAATCTTGACCAATCATTTCCGATACCGCATGGTTTCTCATTTTTTACGTGTACTTTTCTCTTCTTTTTTTTTTCGTAAAACCACTTCTCTCTTCCTATGACCACCTCGAGGACTCGCAGGGGGTCTGACACTTTTGACAATCACCTTGTTTTCATTTTATTTTTCGCTTCTCTCTCGCTTTTCCAATCCCGTCCTCTTAAGTCCCTGATTTCTTTTAGTTCCTTTAGCTGTTTAGCCATTGTAACTCCCCCTCCTCCCCCCAAGGCCCCTCTGGCACTCTAACTCACCGATATTTTCTTTAGTATTACTCAATTTTACCCAACGACTGAAGATGAATTGTATTAAGCCGTCCGGTGATTGCGTTGCAGTGGCGAGGCATGAACGATCGATCATCGATATTTCCCCATTTGAGGCTGTGGTAAAGAATCGATTATTCAGGTTTTGCGAGCACCCCCTGTTTATCGATACTTTTCCATAGGTGGAAATGGCAGATCAATCGATTTATCGCAAAGCACGCCACGCCACTATGCGTGTGCGGTACCGAAAGGTAACAGAAAATCCTACTTTAATTTCCAGTATAGAAGGAAAGCCCTGGAGGTTCTCAAGCTCTCAATAGAATTGAGTATGATGTGCCCGGTCAAAAAGGGGGAGAAACATAGATTGGAGAAGTAGTCCAAAGACCCGGAAAATGGAACCGGATTTCCCCAGGAATGCGAGCGTCATTGGTCGGTATGTTGACCCGCGGCTCCGCGGCAAACATCAGCATCATGTAAGGGGTTATGACGGCGAAAAATGCTGCAAGTCTGTCTCCGGAGATCGCGTCATATTTAAAACAGGCAGACAAGGAAAAGCGGTCTCCAGAAACATCTGACGCGGATGTTGGCTGTGGCCTAAAAATGGATTCGCGCAATTTAAGGACGGCTCTAGAGAATTCAGTTTGATAATTAAACAACATTTTTGTCGGCGCTTCTGAGAAATTGCAAAACCTTTCACTCTCTTTAGTTTCAGCTTTACATATCTTGCGCTGCTCTCTGCGAATTCTACAACTGTCGCGACGAAAATTATGCATTCATCGCTCATTCATAATCATGATGCATATTCATAATCAATATTTATTCGAGAGGGCTCTAAATTTTAATTTTAAAGTAAAATGGCACTGCGGAATTATCCGCTTGGATTTCTTCAGACTGCGTCAAGAGTAAAAACTTTAAGAGACATAGATAGACAAACCTTGAAGTGCTTTACTTTCCTTTATGAATCATCTGATGATACCTGTTTTTTATGGGTGCACTCGTTAAGATTAAGATAATTCGTCAGAGAAATAAATTAGGGTGAGAATTCTTAAGCGCATAACATTGAACATTCAATCAAATTAAAAGATGAGAAAAGAGGGATCTAGAATTAAAACGGAATACAGCAAGTTTTATTCTTTTTCCAAGCCATGCCCTCAAGGCAGTAGAAAAAATATCGAAGTACAGGCGTTTTTATAATAATATTAAGATCATAACCTTTTTTTCATGATTTATCGTACATAATATCAAATTTCAAACATGTTTAGCTCCTCTTTTGTGAGATTCTATCACAGCTTTCTTTTCATACCTACTGTTGCAAAAATTTATAAATAAATAATCAAATTCGTTAAAGAGCGACGCCAAAAACGACTGTTTTTTGGCACAATATGGGCCAGAAGGGATTTTTCTGAAACCGGGCCCAAACGATACCTTACGATACCCTAAAACTCTGGTTAAAATTTTAGCTTGAGTATACGCACGGTTTTTGAGAAATGAGGGGGCAATGTTGCCAAATCGCCATCATTCTGGACAGCATTTCTACAGCAAAAAGACGAGAAAAATGGACGAAAAAGTTACACCTTTGATGGGTTTCGGCTGTAAATGTTCTCATTGGGCCCCCAAGCATTAAACCGTGTTCAGTTTCAAAAATTTTGGTCGCACAGTGGTCCATAATGGGGAGCAATCGTCGACAAATCAGGATTCTTGGTCAAATTTTTAGAAATGGAGGTAAAATTGTCGGTCTGCTGCAGTTTTCATGGCTAACAATGTTCTTATCGGTCATCAATGCATGAAATTGTGTTCAGCTTCACAAATTCACATCGCACAGTGGTCAAAAATGGGGGATTTAGTGGACAAATTAAGATCCTCTGTCAAACTTTTTAAAAATGAAGTGAAACTGTTGGTCCCCAGTAGACTTTAGATCCCGGAAAAATTCTTTAAATTCTTTTTTAGACTATTTAAATATTTTTTTAATGTTTTCTCTCCATTTTTCCTTCTTTTTTTTAAATTTCTGAAAGTTTGCATATTTTATTGAGATAATGCTACAAAGTCTATTCTATAACAATGTTCTATAAACAATACGGTCTGAAATGTAGTAATAATTTAAAAAATTAAAAACATGATTTTTCCGGGATCTAAAGTCTACCGGGGACCAACAGTTTCACTTCATTTTTAAAAAGTTTGACAGAGGATCTTAATTTGTCCACTAAATCCCCCATTTTTGACCACTGTGCGATGTGAATTTGTGAAGCTGAACACAATTTCATGCATTGATGACCGATAAGAACATTGTTAGCCATGAAAACTGCAGCAGACCGACAATTTTACCTCCATTTCTAAAAATTTGACCAAGAATCCTGATTTGTCGACGATTGCTCCCCATTATGGACCACTGTGCGACCAAAATTTTTGAAACTGAACACGGTTTAATGCTTGGGGGCCCAATGAGAACATTTACAGCCGAAACCCATCAAAGGTGTAACTTTTTCGTCCATTTTTCTCGTCTTTTTGCTGTAGAAATGCTGTCCAGAATGATGGCGATTTGGCAACATTGCCCCCTCATTTCTCAAAAACCGTGCGTATACTCAAGCTAAAATTTTAACCAGAGTTTTAGGGTATCGTAAGGTATCGTTTGGGCCCGGTTTCAGAAAAATCCCTTCTGGCCCAAATTGTGCCATTCTTGGCGTCGCTCTTTTGAATGTATTAAAGGAAGCCTGTGACGCTTGAAACTTTCATACACCCGAAAATTTTTTAGGGTTTGATTTTCAATCCCTTCATTTTTTTATTTGTTTTCATTTTGAAAGTATGAAGAAAAATTATGTCACGTAGTGTTTTGACTCTTTGTAACCTTCCCATGGAGTAAGTTCCGAAATAATCTGTATCCATATTACACGATCAGTCTTCCTCTGTCAATATTCTTGTGTAATTTTACAGTATCAGTGTCCGTGCAATAGTGCATGGATAAATTCCATGAGTCTATCATCAACTATTTAGTTTAATTTGGTGTTGTCATTCTCTTTGTTTCAGCCTTGAATCCTAGAAAACAGAGGCGAGAGCGGACGACGTTCACGAGGGCGCAGCTAGATATTTTAGAATCCTTGTTCGCAAAAACTAGGTATCCAGACATATTCATGCGGGAGGAAGTGGCATTAAAAATTAACTTACCCGAATCTAGAGTCCAGGTAAATATCCTCACTATACTTACATTATACTAATATTATACCTATATATATGACATATCAGTACCTTATGTCTGTGTTCCTTGAAGATGCTGTTAGAATTTAGACATACGCTTGGAAATCTTGGATTGAAATATCTAGTGTATTTTACTCCGGTCCTTATTTTGCCTCCAATAAACTCGAGTGGTAAGAATTAGGAGTGCTGTCTAATATCTGTTCTGCAAAAACACAATTAATTTCTAAAAAGAGTTTATTCCGGTTCGTCAGACCGGCGTTTTAATCTTATGTGGGTCTATTTATGCTAAAAAGAACTATGCTAAACCACATGCACATAGCGCATTTTAGCCTAAATACATCTTTATAGACGTGACTCGCTCTCAAATGTCATGGAGCACAATATTCTCAGGTGTACGATGCACTCTACATTTCACTTCGAGATCGCTAACACCACGGTGCCACACGTATTCACGTAACTGAGATTCTAGGCGCTTGACCTATTTTCAAACTTATCATACCGGACAATGAAGTATAGACAAAGCACGAAAAGACGAAGTAAGATAATTTCTCAAAAAAAGAGACATCTCAAGACTCTACTTTGAGCTCTTTTGCTCTTTTTTTTTTTAAATACAAAATCCAGAGGAATAATTCAGACATTAAACTGAAGAAAAAAAGGAAAAATTGGAGGTCAACAGGAAATAAACAACCGGGCCTCGTTTCGGAATCCGAAGGACACCTCATTGACAGCAAAGAGCGTAGCATTGCAAGTTCCCGCCTCGCGCCATCCCGCCTTCAATTTTGCAGATGCAACACGGACATCCATCAAGCACGAATAGTTGTATCTCTGCGCCGTCGGCAACGCGCGTTCTTTATCTTGCTCTATTTCCATGTTGTGATGGTTCCGTTTGCCTCATTTATATATAGTGGTGCTTTCAGAGCAAAGAAATATTGTTCCTATACTCCATTCCTCTCCGTGGTAGTAGTTTTTTCTTACTGCAGATTGCTGGAAAAAGAACGTGTACAACAGTGACAGAGAACTGTCCGTGTACCTGCGATTCCGCCTTCAAATTTTGTGGTAGGCAAGAGAGCATCCTCCGTCTAGGATTAGGAATAGTCGTCTATTCGAGAATTCGTAATTCACACTGCCTCACTAGTAAATTATGTTGAGCACCATCGAACGTTTTAGATACAAGCTGTATGTGTATCTCTATTCAATCCTTGTTTGATGGTAGATACTCATATATCGACCGCGTCAAGCAGAAATCACATCGGCTATTGCCAAATTTAACTGGGCAATTTAATTTTTTACAGGAAAACAGTTGTGTGGATTTTTGTGCAAATTCCAGTGAGTTTTCTGCACATTACGAAGGCAATTCCTTAAAATTTTCAAAGGAATCCTATCAAACGTTCTCTTGTTTAAAATTACATTGCCCATTTTATTTTGGCAATAGCTGATGAGGCTTATTTCCTTTCTGCTAAACGTGGTCCATATAATGTGAAAGTATTGGTTTTTTGGGGTTTTTTTTTTTGGGGGGGGGGGAGAAAGTAGTATTTCCCAAGCTTACGTGCAGAAAGCGCCTCTGACTGACAATGAGATGTTAAAAGAGAAAAAAAATTAAAAAAAATGGACGATAAGGTGCAGGTCTCGTGTGATCCGGGTTGTTGGGTCAAAAGACATGTTTTTCATCAGAAATATTACGAGGTGTAAAGTGGGGATTATGCGCTGAGACTCCTCAAACAAGGCTGGCCGATTGCAAGCGAGGCGTCGTCAAAATCAACACGAATACGTCCGGTGAATGTTGAATGTTGACATTGTCGCATCTCCAAACAACTGCCAATTGTACACGTTTATACATCGAGCGTGTTTCAATCAACAAGTAACTTGCAGGCTCCGGGCCGCGTATAATCGTCCGTGTTGATTTAGGATCGGAGAATGCTGCCCTGAGGTTATGCCAGCAATTCAGGACTTCCGAATTTCATCAAGAATCCATCCAACTCCTCTTCGACGAACAATACTGCCTATTCTTGCGCGATCGTCGGTTTTGTCGACACAAAGTAAACATTCTTCGATGTCTGCCTGTGTCATTTTTTTAAACGTTTCTTTTAACTTTCTTTTGTCGCGGAAACAGTTCGTTCATATTCCCAGCCGTAACAGAGCTTGGCTGAATCATTATCGAAAATATGTTCACGTTCCTCCTGTTTGCGTAAGTTATTTTACAGTGCGAATTATAAAAGGATTCTTTTTTAGAGAAAAATAAACGGCGGCATGTTCTTAAAAACATTCGTTCTGAGAAGTACGGATCGAGGAATATCTCCAGTGCATTTATGTAGGATCCTTGTCTCGAACCCAAATTATCTCTTTGATGAACACAGAGTTTGTTTCGAAACATGGCTAATATTCAGGTTTACTAAAATTACAATATTATGAGAAGAAGGGGGGAAAGTTCACCTGAAGTTGATCGATTGCAAAGCTGTGAAAGCTATATTATCATTTGCTACGTTGGAGATCGTCTACTACATTTTACTTCATGAATGATGACTTATCACCTTGCAGCTGAAGGAAACTAGAGGGTTGCTGGAATGGATGCAACGCTGTTTTGTGCATGAAAAAATAAAAAATCCTCATTTTTGCTAAGAGGGGAGATTGTCTATTCCTGATTGCATGAAACATTTCGAAAAGTCTTACGGATGATCTTTGACGATTTGATGAAACATGGAGAGTTTTGTAATGAAATTTTCCGCTCGGACTATACTAAATCCATCCTTCTAAAACTTCATTTGTGATCGTACGCGGGGAAGAAGGACCTTATTCAATTCCAAAATTGAATTATTGAAACCAGAGCATAGGGGGATGTTTTATGATATTTTTGATCAGAAAAAATCCAAAAATGTTTAAGTAAAATTGAAGTTAAAACGGTTAGAAGTTTGCAGCTGAAAAAATATAGTGTGTAGGAAAAATCTTTTAATAGATCTTATCAGTCGAAAACTCGAGGAGACAAATTTACAAATCTGCCAAAAAATTAACGTTACATCTGATGGAACCCAGCAAGGTTTAAAAATAATTTTTTTTCTTATCACCGCAGAGCACTCTCCTGGAGTCCCGTCGAGATGATAACGCGGTGAGGGTGGAAGTGCGAAGCTCCTTCAAAGAGCGTGCCGCGGACGACAAAGGCCCGGAGGTAATGAGGCCACCAGCACAGTGGCAGCTCAAAAGGCACAAAGAGATATGTAATTAGATGATATCACGGGCCGTGAAATCCACCCTGCTTCATTGCCTCATGCCTGTTTACAATCCTCAAAGCTCCAACAGTTAATTTGCTAAGAGGAAAAATTAAAAGTGGCCGCCGATTTGGGTCTCAGCTGGGCGTCGTCAGCCCTTGATCAGAGGGAGGGTCCGGGAGAGGGAGCCGGGGAGGGTAAGGGTTGCTCCAAGAACGGCTGAGCCACCGAGCTCCTGTTCAAAGCTCAGACGATTATTATTGTTGCCATTCTCAACGATAACAACCCGATTTTTTTTTTTTTTTTTAAAGTTAAATCTATTTTATTTAAAAGTCTGCTGCGTATCAGCGTATCACAAAACTATCTTCAGAGACCTTCCCGTGCCTTCTTTTTGAGTGGATCTAAAGTAATGATAACTTAATATCAAAATCCTGTACATGTGCGAGATAAACTTCATTTTTCAATCAGGATCCGCTCCATTCTGAATCATCCTTAAAACTATCCATTTACATAAGAAAACTACTGGAAAGTTTAATGATTCTATAATACGTCAGAATTAAAATATTTATTTCCCTATCGCGGAATGTAGTCCAAATTACAATCATTTGTGGGGAACTCTAGAGTATTGACATTCCATAAAAAAATAGGCAGATGAAGGAGGGAGCAAAATTACATTAATTATTATTTTGAATAGAGATTTGAAAAAGTAGATTCTAACATGTAGCGATCAAATTTTGAGCGAATATTTCTCAGGCTACTAGGAAATTTAGAAGTGAACTAGCCCACCGGAACACTGTAAAATCCCCCCCCCCCAAAAAAAAATATAAATTAAAAACCCCTGATAGCCCCCTCTCCAAAAGCCAGTCCACCACTATATATGTGTTCATGCTAAAAAGAGCTAGGTGCAAATGAATTATAGCACACTGGAAAAAAAAAGTCGCTTGGATCTAGAGTCCAAACTCTCGAAAACAATGACAATAAAAAATACTCTTGATTCAATCGGATTTTTGCTTAAATCAATAGAAAATCCGCTCAAATTAAGAGGTTCGGTTTCTTGATTTAAGCAAAAATCCGATTGAATCAAGAGTATTTTTTCTTATCAATGTTTTTAAGAGTCATGGACTCTAGATCCGAGCGGTTTTTTTTCCCCGTGCAAAATGAGTACTGCACACAGGATTTACGTTATTATTTCATTGTTATCTCTTATTTATTTAGTTCACTTTTACTATAATTATTTTTAGCACACATAGGCGCGAAAAATGACCGGAATAGCAACTAGATTCCTGGTACTGACGTCACGTTGAAACTGCGATGAGGATTATCGTGGAGAAAAGGGTGGAGCGTTGGTGCGATGGTGGCTCAACGGGCGCTAAAGAAGGGGCGCCGGGCGCCCCACACAACTCGCCAGTAATCGGCCATTGTTCCAGCGCACTCAAGCCCCGCTCACACTGCTAATAATGAGCATCCAGGGATCAAATACGGCATCCGATCATCCGATCTACAGATGGTTATCGGCCACGCGACGCCTCTTCAGTTTGATTGTTCGAGTGCGTCTAAAGCTCCGTGGCTCAAATCGTCCGCGCTACCTGCTAATTGGCCCATAAGAGCCCTCGCTCAGATAAACCCGCCGCCCCACCCCGTGTCTCCTATTGAATCGGGGGCTACCACCCTCCTTGCTTTACTTTTTAATACCCTTAAAATATGTAAACGTGCATCATTCGTGCAACGTTATCTCTCGAACCATTTTCGAGCGATAATTGGACTAAATTTGAGGGGCTTGGAGGACAAGGCGTAAAAGCGCAGTTTTTGAAAAATTGAGGTATTAATGACTTCAACTAAAACTCTTCTTGATGCATATTCTGTGAAAACTACGCTCCAGAATTCCAATTTTTAAGCATCAAAAAGTCAGTTTGGACTTTCTGTCATCAGAATCAATGAAATTTGGAAACTTCAGAGGCGTATTTCTCGGAATAGGAAAAAATTGGCCTCCGGCCAATTTATGCGCGGCGCTTCGCGCCGCGTACCGGCGCTACGCGCCGGCATTTGGGGGGCTTCGCCCCCCCATCCGCTTAGCGGATTGGTGCGGGGACCGCACGNTTATTTCCCTATCGCGGAATGTAGTCCAAATTACAATAATTTGTGGGGAACTCTAGAGTATTGACATTCCATAAAAAAATAGGCAGATGAAGGAGGGAGCAAAATTACATTAATTATTATTTTGAATAGAGATTTGAAAAAGTAGATTCTAACATGTAGCGATCAAATTTTGAGCGAATATTCCTCAGGCTACTAGGAAATTTAGAAGTGAACTAGCCCACCGGGACACTGTAAAATCCCCCCCCCCAAAAAAAAAATATAAATTAAAAACCCCTGATAGCCCCCTCTCCAAAAGCCAGTCCACCACTATATACGTGTTCATGCTAAAGAGAGCTAGGTGCAAATGAATTATAGCACACTGGAAAAAAAAAAGTCGCTTGAATCTAGAGCCCAGACTCTTGAAATCATTGACAAGAAAAAATACTCTTGATTCAATCAGATTTTTGCTTAAATCAATAGGAAATCCGCTCAAATTAAGAGGTTTGGTTTCTTGATTTAAGCAAAAATCCGATTGAATCAAGAGTATTTTTTCTTATCAACGTTTTTAAGAGTCTAGACTCTAGATCCAAGCGGTTTTTCTCCCGTGCAAAATGAATACTACACACAGGATTTACGTAATTACTTCATTGTTATCTCTTATTTATTTCGTTCATTTTTACTATAATTATTTTTAGCACACATATGCGCGAAAAATGACCGGAATAGCAACTAGATTCCTGGTACTGACGTCACGTTGAAACTGCGATGAGGATTATCGTGGAGAAAAGGGTGGAGCGTTGGTGCGATGGTGGCTCGACGGGCGCTAAGGAGGGGGCGCCGGGCGCCCCACACAACTCGCGAGTAATCGGCCATTGTTCCAGCGCACTCAAGCCCCGCTCACACTGCTAATAATGAGCATCCAGGGATCAAATACGGCATCCGATCATCCGATCTACAGATGGTTATCGGCCACGCGACGCCTCTTCAGTTTGATTGTTCGAGTGCGTCTAAAGCTCCGTGGCTCAAATCGTCCGCGCTACCTGCTAATTGGCCCATAGGAGCCCTCGCTCAGATAAACCCGCCGCCCCGCCCCGTGTCTCCTATTGAATCGGGGGCTACCACCCTCCTTGCTTTACTTTTTAATACCCTCAAAATATGTAAACGTGCATCATTCGTGCAACGTTATCTCTCGAACCATTTTCGAGCGATAATTGGACTAAATTTGAAGGGCTTGAAGGACAAGGCGTAAAAGCGCAGTTTTTGAAAAATTGAGGTATTAATGACTTCAACTAAAACTCTTCTTGATGCATTTTCTGTGAAAACTACGCTCCAGAATTCCAATTTTTAAGCATCAACAAGTCAGTTTGGACTTACTGTCATAAGAATCCATGAAATTTCGAAACTTCAGAGGCGTATTTCTCGAAATGGGAAAAACTGCACTTGCGCGCCCTGTCTTGTGACTTGTGAGCCCCTCATTTTTCATCGCGGAACCACTATTTCTCATTCATTTTAGAAATAACGCATGTGCCCTCAGTTTGCCGATGCAGGTACGTTCTATTGTGAATGTGCTAAAAATAGTAGTCCATAATTATTTTCCGCAAAATTGAGGTCAATAATCGGTTCATTTGTAAAAAAAATTGGAAAGATGGATAATTTTGTTTAAATCATGAACGAATTTGACGCCTCCTCCACTTATTGAACCAGAGTGACCTCTGGCCAATCAGATTCCAGTGAGAATAAGCGCAAAAGTTCTAGCGACGTGATTTCTCACTACTTGTAAGATAAGCAAATAAGCCACAAATTAACTCAGTAAGAGCAATGGACCACAAACATTAGTAGATCAAGGACCCATCACTTGCGACTTTCCCTTCGACATCGTACCGCGTGCCTGTTCGCGATCGTTGCGCCGATAAGTCTAAAATGAGACATCTTCCTGATTGATATTCCAGCCGCTGGGTCACATCAGAAGGGGGGGGGGGCTTCTAGGAGGGTTAACTCCGATAAAATTGGCCCAATGGATGCGACCTGGGACGGTGTCATTAAATGACGCCTTTTATGACCGAACATTGAGCCGCGGAATCGACTTTTGCTCTCGCGCGTGTCGTTTCATGTTTATGGCGGAGCAATTTGTACCTGTCAGTGATCTCAAAAAGCGGACCCTACACCGTTAAGAACCGATTCCGGTCGCCCGACCACAGAGACGACCAGATCCAGAGCGATCATGATTCGCGCGTCTTTTACGCACAATTTTTGTCACCGTGTTCCTGGAAGTTTGAAAATAATCGGCTTGGTACAAAATTGAGACGCGGAGAGAGAAATCCCGTTTGAAGGAATAGAGAAGCGTGTATTTTGCGATGAGTCCATTGATCTGCCATTTAAGCCCATTGGAAAGGATCGATTACCATGGTTTTCGCAACGAGTGCCCATCTAATCGATTCTTTATCACAGCTTCGTACGGGAAAATATCGATAGCCGATGATTTATACTTCTCCTCCAAGCGACCGAAATATTTCCTTGCATTGGAATCATCTCTTGGACGAATTAAACTCTATTGGACAACCCGGAGTTTATCTCAAATAATTGAATTTTTCAAAAGATGACTGGAATTCTAAATGTTCCGGTGAAAGTACTGTTGTCCAATAAAAATTTTGATTCTATCAAGGAATAATATTGTGATCCAGTGCAATTTTTTATACACTCCGGTAACAAACTTTTCGCGCACTTTTCATGGCATCACGCTCCTTGAATTTATGAGCACTTGATTTCTTTAACGTGCTTAAGACACATAGAAGACATTCTATTGCCCAGATTAACCTCTACGCAACTATGTCAAATATCTGAGTTTTAGAATTCTGACGTTGGGTTTTTGCACGCAAATCGCATCACATGGATGAAGAATGGGAATTCAAAACCTGACAAGCGCCATCTAATGTGATCTAATATCATATCATCTAACGGGAATTTAGTGGTCTGTGCATACGTAACAATTCTCATGATGAAAATCTAACGACAATTTAAAGATCATTTTCCAATACTAAGTCGATGAAACACGACACCTGATGCCGCTTACGAGGTTTGGAATATCCATCTCTACTTTTCATTAAATTTTTGCGTGTGTAATTTTGTTTTATAATTTTTATTTTAAGCCACCTCTCTATGAGTGGCGTCGTCAAAAATTTTCATAGGGAGGAGGTCTATGATCAAACATTTCTCTTTCAAAGGCAGGATGGGCCCGAAGTTAAAATTTTCTTCAAAATTATGAAAAATAACCTGCTCTGCGACAATTTTCGGGTCCAGACCTAGATCTTCCAACTCCGGCGTATTTCACTGTTTCACATGACCTTAAAATTTCTAGTCGGAGTCAAATAATCTCCCGCACGGTGCGTGCAAGTGCAGACTACATCCGAGTCGGACCCCTCGGCGGATTTTGAAAACCACCGAGGATGAAAGGCTGAAAAGGGGGAGGATGTTTGCATCCCGCCACCTCAGCCCCTAAATTACGTCATCGGGGAGGGGGAGGGGGCTTCGCCAACGTAATCCGTTCATTCGCCACCGTGGCAACATTGAATAAATAGACATACACACCCTCAGCGCCCGCCTCTGCTCATCCCTTTTCAATAACCCCCCTTGCCGACGTTACGGGCGCTTTTTTTCAAGTATTGTATGTTCCGGTGTGCGGATCGCGGATTTCAACCCCTGCCCCCTCCCCCCTTTGCCGAGGTGCTCTGCGTTTCTTTTTCATGCTCTCTGGGCGCTCTGTTATCTGTCACGCTCCCTGTCCTCCGGAGTTGGCCTTGCCATTGTATCATGTGCCTTTTTGGTCTCTTGGATGAAAAAAAAAAAAAAAAATATAAAATCTTTTTTACGGGGTTTGATTCATTAGACCTCTAAATCGCTCCGAGGACTCAATCAACGCAGGAATGTTTCCTCCGTAGCCTTAAGTTGGGCGCCAGGATAGATTATTCGTCTTCGCGCAGGTTCACGTGTCCTTATTTCCTTCGCTGCCCCAAATTGATAAAAAAAAATAAAGGGATGGGAGAGTTATGTCTACTTTTAAGCGGTTTCCCCCTCCACCGCATTTCGCATTAAACCATTAAAAACCTCCATCATCAATAGAAGAAGAAAAAAGAATAAGGGATGCTCTCTTTCCCACTGTTACTAAAAGAGTCTTCCTGTCGCTTTACTTTTTTTTTTTTTTTTTTTTTTTTTTTTTTTTTTTTTTNTTTAATGACAGAAAATGAACATAATATATTCAAATTATATCAATCACTAAACTTTGAAAAAATATTATTGTTTGAATTGAGTATTGCGCATTGCTTGTATAGAAACGTAAAAAACTATAATCAAAAGTTCGCTCGATTCCTAGGTTTATCCATACCAATACCACTTCGGAGAGCATCACATCGTTTCAGGAGAAAAGTCGTTCGAGATGAGAGACGGATGATTTTCACTTCTACATCTTCGTCGGATTTACTTCTTTGGAGTGAATCTCATGCTCTTTTTCCGGAAATTTGAATTTTCTTATTTGTGTTTCACGCCGGTAATATGCTGAAGCTTAATGCCTCTTCATCTTTCATGGCATTTCCTGTGCTACTAGATTCAGTACCTAATCAACGGAATTTAATATGTTCACAGGTGTGGTTCAAGAACCGACGCGCCAAGTGCCGGCAGCAGCTGCAACAGTCATCAAGCTCGAGCAAGTCCCGAAGTCACCACTCATCGACATCGAGCTCGTCGGCAGCGAGCGAGCACCGCAACCTATCACACTCCTCGAGCGCCGCCTCCACGAACATGACCATCACGAGCACCGCCAGCAGCCTCATGAAGGCCACGCCGACGACCACCGGCACGGCGTCGGCCAAGTCCAAGGCCTCCTTTCGCGAGGGCGTCAAGGAGGAGTCACTCCCCCTGGGGCAACTAGCCCCCGGAGAAGACATGATGCCCAAGGCAGAGGAGAAGAACGTCAAGTCCTCGCCGCTCACTTTCCCCGGGGGCCTCGGGGGCATGACGTCACTTCCGGCCCCCGTCACCCCCGCCGGCTCGGCGCCCTCCTCCGTCATGACCACCCCCTCGCCACCGCTCACCCCCGGCTCCTCCTCGAACGGCTACCAGCACGAGCTCAACGCCTACTGCTGGGGCTCCCCGCCCACCTCGACGCCGCCCAACACCTACCACCACCAGAACTACCCGTACTATAGCAATATGCAGGAGTACTTCCCGCCGCCCCCATCCACGTCCCACCAGACGGCGGCGGCCCCCGGCTCCAAGTTCCACCACCACCACCACATGATGCCCTACAACTCCTACTCGCCGATCCCGGACCCCACCGGCCACTACCACCATCACCACCACCACCAGGGCTACGCCGCCCACGCCGCCGCCCACGCCCACGCCCACGCGCCCGCCCACGCAGGGCACCACATGCGCTTCGAACACGGCGAGCAGCACGAGTATCTCACCCCCGAGAAGTACCCCATACTTTAAGGCACTATGTGGCCCCCAAATCACTACGCTCTCGGGTTTTCACTGACCTCTTTATGGCGTGCCTAAAGCGTCCTTAGAGCGTCCAGTTGCTTTTGCACGGGTAAATTTTCCCTCCTCCTCCTCTAAATACAGTATAAATCAATGCGGGAGCACGTCTGAAACCAAATATTTTAAATTTCTCGAATTTCAGAACCTAAAAGCGTCTCCTTCGTCCGGTTGTGCACTGAAGTAAAGAGTCTTGGGAGCTCTCCACCGCTTCGAGTCAATTCAGTTGGACCTGCCGTGGCATCAAAATTTCTCGTGGAAAAAGTAAAATATCTGATTCCAAACGTCCATAGCATCACAACATAAAAGAAAAGTTAATCAGAGTGATGATCCGTTAAGCAGGACAGTTGAAAATTACGTCATTTGCTGTCAGGTATTTGTTGACTACAAATTTCTTTTTTTGAGTTTTCGGAAATTACTAAGACGTCATATTGAATGAGTTTATGGTGGTAGCTCAGAGATTAAGAAGACTATCTCATGTTACTTTGTAGTCAATTCAAGCCTTCTGACACTATGATAGAGTCACTGGGCTTATACTTTTATTGAAATTGTGGAACTAATGTACCCGGATACCCTGGCCGCATGAAGAAACATTACTAAGAATTCAAATTCAGCTCGTTATTGAGTGAATGAATTCGAGACCATTCCGATCTCTTTCAGTAGCTGTTTATAGACAACCTGATCTCAGTAAGGGGCAGATGCAATGTTTTGGTTTATCACGTTATCTGTTTTAGGGACAATATACGCAGTGAAATAAAAATCTCGTATGAGGTTGACAGGTCAATTTTTTGTCTTGAATTTTTACTAAAGCAATCTGCTTCTTAATTTCTTGGCTAATTAAATTATTTTACTTACGATCCTTCCAGAAGGTCAGTTCGAATCAATTTTCCTGCGACAGGTTGCAAAACTGCTACTTTTATTAATTCAAAGTTGCAGTTTTATAACAAAATGATCGGCTCATTTTATCTTCAGTCTTAAAATAAGTCTCGTAATTTTAGACTGAAATTGTGCGTGAATCCACGTTAAAGTCATAAATGTAGGTCACTTAAAAATAAATACGTAAAAAGTAAATAAATAATTGAATAACATAATAGATATAATAATGAGATCCAGTTTCACGGAAAAGAGCTGGCGATCTCTAAATGTGATAACTATTTAATAGTGATTAAATTATAATATGTAAATTGAGGATATAAATGAATAGTATGTATATTCACACATGTATAGAATATTTACATTTATAGTTTCCAAATTGTTTGTAGAAGTGCCAAATGGTTGTAAATAACTTTCACATTTCACGACTGTACGTTTTTATATCTCTTCTGTTAGCTAATTCCTATGGATAGCTCGCACCTAGTGCAAGGCCTCCTATGTATATTTACAGTTTCAGTCAGAAAATTGGAATTTATTTGAAAACACCGAATAATAAATATTGTGTAAAGAGTTTTTGCACCCAAACCTGCCATGAACTTGTCAAATCATTTAAAATGTGTTCAACATTCATCACCGCGAGAAATCATCTCATTATTTTTGTTCAAGTACCAACTTTTATTTTGTAAGAGCAAATCTCCCTTGGCGATTCCAAGATTGCACGTCACGTATATATTTATATGAGAAAATGGCTGGATTCCGCATGTATAAGACTTGCCACGAATCTGGATCATGGCGGCGAATAAACTGACCATTGTCGATTAAATCGTTTACTTTCAATATTTTAAAAAATGGTCATTCTGATGCTGCCATAAAAGTTATGTACAATTGAATGAAATAGAGATTAACTATGTTTAACCTATATTAATATTTTCAATAAAATGTTCGAATTTTATGACTAGTGTCTTAGAGGTAATAAATGTCCGGTATAAAAACTGCGGAAGCTCGAAGTTCTAACCCAATATTTGAAAAATTACAATTTTCCGGAGTATCGTTTTCAGTGTTTTTAAATATTTTCCATTCATCGTAATCGGCGTCTGAGCCAGGAAGTATATTTTTGGCTCACCTGTACTTACTTACGACCTATGATCTTGCCTCATCTTTCTTTCTTTCTTTAATATCATTAATTTTGTATTACTGTACATTCATAGATTTATTTGTCTAATTTTGAATTGAACCATTCTAAATTGTATAAGTGTTGTTTTCATGAATTCATTAGTCTTGTTTAAAATGATTCGCTAACCTACATCAATCGAAATGATGTTGGAGACTTGTGCTTAAATGCAGTGCAAGCATGTACAAACTGAACATAATGTGTAAAAATATATTTTATGAACCGTAATAATTTAGAGTACTCTCATTTCTATCTTATATCATATCACAGTTGCTCAATAACTCCAGAACACATTCCCACTGAAAACACATGCGAATGATTCTTCATTCTCTTTTTTACAATATCATTCTCTATTTGGATCGAGTTAGTCAGAAAGGTTCCAACCCACATTAAGTTGAAACTGAGAAAAATTGGATTGAAATTTTATATCTAAATAGGAATCTAAGTAGAAACAAAAGCATAACCCCTCTTTTCACAGACTAATTTTTTTTTCGGCTTTGAGTTTTTGGCAAGAGAAAATGCACGACTAGTGGAACACAAAAAATTATTAACTCAATTTGTTCGAAAATGTAGGTTGGTTCCTTTCTGATAAACTTGGCTCATTTCTGCTCTGAAATCAGGAGATAAAAATGTTTAGTGCCGTTGATACATAAAATGTGACTCTAAAATATAATTACGGTACATGCGTATAGTTTCAACTGTTACCGGTAAAATTCCGATCAGGGCCATTTCAGCATTACATGAAACACCTTCAGGAGGGAAGTCTATAGCTGCCTCAGTGATGAAATTTAAAGAAAGATAGGAGGTTGAGAGGTAGGTCGACAGGCCCTCACAAGGGGTGAAAAATTGTCAACTTTGCACAAACCCCATAAGTAATACTTGCACGTTCGCATAAAGAGCAAGACCCAGGTTTGAAGAGTAAAATATCAAAATATTTTAGAGGAACAACCCGTAAGTTTTATATTTATTATGAACGAAACGCCTGATTCTCAACCTAAGAAAGACTTAATAACCTGACTCTCTTTTACCCTTACGATTTAGTTAAAATATGATTCTGCAGAGACTGACTGTTCAAATTGGGTTCGTCTGGGGCCTGGGTTAACACCCTCCAGGACTATAACGGGAATACAGTCAATACTTTATATTTTTGAATCAGACTATTATTTTATACAAATTGCTCAATTGAAGAAGACTATCCTTTATATATAACACGATAAAAAACAGTTAGAACAAGGATGAATAAAACATCGTGTAACTATTAGAATGAGTTCTCAAGTTTTCAGTTTCGCCACTCAGGGCTTTTATGAATTATTGATAGATAGTTTTATATTCGAGAATGCGTGGAAGTCACGGCCTCAAATGAGACAAGTATTCTCTCTAGACCTTGGACTTTAAGCTTTAATTACGTAAAACTAAACACATCACACACTCCAGACGGGAAAAACTAACAATATCATTTCAATAACAAGTTTGTCTTGAATAGTGAAGACTCAATGGACTGCATTTTGCAATTTAGAACTACGATGTCTGGCTTAGTTTAAAAACGACGCATGAATCATTTGCTGCCCCATGCACATGATTGCTTATACGGATGGGCTGGAAATTGTAGTTCCTAATTGCAAAATGTAGTTCATGTCATAGTCATCATCGATCAGCATGGGATCAGAGAGGAATGAAGCATCGCACTGTTCTTTCCTCATCAATACTTCACGTGAAAAACTATGAAAAAAATGCGAATGAAACCAACTGATGAAAAAATCTCGATCCTGGATCGGGTAAAAATCGTGTTGAACGAATCATACTTTCTCCGTGAATGCCGGTATGCTAACAGAGAAAACGAACAAGACGTTTGGAAAACTTGTTGGGCCGGAGATAGAGGTCTGCTGTAAGAAATCGTAGAGCAGCTGCTTGGAAAATATTTTTTAATTTTGTAATTAAAAACTCGCGTTTTAAGTAGCTCTGATTTTTTTTTCTCAAATGATACACCGGAGATCACTTTTGCACCATTGGTGATTCACATTCTAAAATTAATGTTCCAGTTGAGTTTTCTGATTAAAAATGTAGAGGAAGCAGAATGAATACAAAGGCAGTATGAAAATTGAGCACACCGATACTTTGCCGTCAACTTTTGATGATAAATCTAAGAATATGAAATAAGAATACTGTCTAAATTTCTTTTGGAGAGACGTTACTTGCATCTCTAGAACTGAAATGTTCAGTGTTTGAATTCATCAGTATATTTCACGGCTTTCATCAAAAGTATAGGTACATGGTGGCGCATACAAATCCAGAAATTCAGCACTAAAATTTTTAACAGTTACTTTTGTAATTGAAATGACTGTACAATTTGATGATTCATTTTGCCAAGATTGATACCATAAAATTGGCAGTAGGAATGATATCTGATGGAAAAGTTCCCCTGCATGCACAAACCTAGTTTGAAACACAAGAACCAGCCGGATCATGTTGAAATCGAGCAAAGAAGTGTTGACATTGTCTTCCCCCTGAAAATCAAAGTGAAAAGTAAATCTGGAGCCCTACTTTTACAAACTAAATATTTTGAGCTCAACATACAATAAGTATGCACATATACAAGCACATATATCTGCATTTTTGACTCAAGAGAACAATACGATTACAGTGCAATGTTTTACTTTTAAATGTAATATTTTTTCATAACTTTGAATGGTTTTTCTTTGATTACGTTGGTCCATTATTTTCTGAAAATTCAGTTTGTGAAACAAAGCCGAAGCGCTGTCCTAAATGTATGCGTTGCAGTGTTTAACCAATATTGCCCTGCAATGTGAATAGAAAATGAAGCTAAAATATCAGAGAGCAGCTACTTAAATGCATGTGTAGGAAGCATATTTTTGCGTCTTAATCAAATAACAGAAGCATTATACAAATTATGACATTCTACTTTTTCATTTTTAGATTTTGTTTGTTTTTTATTTTCTTCTTTATATTTAGAATCTGATTTTATGCAATTGAGTGCTGAAAAAATGATATAGGATCAAATGTCAAAATATTAAGAATTTTCCACTTCAAGAAGGTCAATTCAATTCGAAATTAAATAAATTTAACAGATGAAGAAGAATGAAAACAAAATATGGTCTAAATGTTTTTCTTTTACAACGATAAAGATCATGTGCAGGTGGATGCATAGGATTTAACTACTTTCTTCGGTTTCGGTATCCTACATGAACATATATTTCACCTATTTAAACTGGTTCTGGCTCCTCGAATTGAGGGATTTTCTGCAGACTTTAAGCTGCGAAAGAATTTATCTGCCCATAAATCATCGGGGAATTTTCGAGCTTAATCCATCACTTATTTTTTGAACGGTACATAAACCATGGTTACAGTTGGAGCATGGCCGTTACCGCAACTTTTCTTAAATATTTTCGAACGCTTACACATATAATCTATGATGAAGCGTGCTATTTTGGATAATGTCTTGCACTTGAATCTTCTTGCTGCTGATTGGAAGTACATATGTCGATGATATGGGTATTTATGAGCAGATTGGCATAATGAGACAGCTATCATATTGATATTCTAATATTACGCTGCAAAGTGCCTCTGGTTTGGAAAACAGACGCAGAGTTGCCACGAAGATTCAGTGAGCGGCATTTGGCATACCGTAGCTTTGCATCACGCGCATGTAATAATTCAAGGCAAATGATACCGTCTATGGAATGATGATCCATACTGAGATTACAAAATTAGGATACGGATGCAATCGTTTAGATTTTTTTTTTTTTCTTGGAAAAAATCATCCCAAAATTTTGAGCGTGATTGGTGTTTTGATAGTTTGAATTTTTTAATTACAAAAAAAAAAAAAAAAAAAAAAAAAAAAAAAAATTGTAAATGCTTTGTGCTGACAACGTTCAAGCCGTTATTACATTTTATGAGGCAACTCCTGTTTTTGAGCCTCTTGAGCTTAAAAGTATAATATTAAAATGTGTCCTTAAGCTTTATATTGTTTAAAGAAAATTAAGAAAAAGAAAATAACAAAGAGTTTCTTCTCAATTGATTCCATATTTGGCATTCGGAACATTCGGTCGTTGCCACTGTTTGGTCCTTTGTGTCATCATTGCACCTGAACATGAACTTCGTCAAACTTACTGGATTTATTGTGTTGTTTTACATCGTCAAATTTGGGAAAACACGCTCATTGACACCCCCCTGTGCCTGAAAAAAGGAGGAAGAACAAGGGAAGAAAGAAAGAAAGAAGGAAGGAACGGAGAACAGAAGATAAAAGGACGCTTATAATTAGTAATTATTCATGACGAAATTGACTCCAACTGCATACTCAATAATTTCGAAAATTTCAAAATTTTCTGGGGGAGCCCCTGACCTATCAATACGCCCCTCACCCCCGTTTGAAGTGTCTGGGTCCGCCTATGTCTTGACTCTTGAAGCTTCCGATTTTCTTCAAACAAACCTTTCAAATATCGATAAGATATACAACTTAATTGCACACGGATGAAAGATGAAAGCTCACCGACGCGACACGGTTAGGAGGAGGAAGGAAGCTGACAGAGGTTGTGGGTGCTCTCTCGCGGAGCGGAAACCGATTCGATTTCCTTTCACTCAGCTCCGCATCATTCGATTTATTCCCTCAATTACTCTCTGCCCTTAACGCGCCCGCCCATTCTTTCACCGCCAATTTATGAGATTTATCACGATCCAAATTATGTCCTCTAACGAAAGGGCTTATCTCAGTTCCTACGTGATCTACTCTGCCGTACTTATGGAAAATGCCGTATGAGCCTTCAGGAATTGCCGAGTTTCCTTTGACAAATGACAGATTTTTAGGGAAAGTTGTGAATATTTTTGTTTCGATTTTTCGGAGGATCTTGTTCGAACTTATTGCTAAAAAGTCTAAAATTTGCAGGAACAAATATTCAAAACTTTCTTCAACAATAAATATTTCCTGAGAGGGAATTTGGCTAAAGAATGCTCACACGGCGTTTCTCCATAGCATGGCCTCTTCTCCGTATACATCTATGCAAGGGGAAATAAAGATACGCCCTTACGTCAGAAGAACGAAAATATCTGCGTAGGTCTAACCTAAGATATAACCTAACGTATCTCAGAGCACGTTCGTCCCGCTGGCTTTTTTTAGCAATAAATTCGCTGAAAGAAGCCGCCTGACTGTGTGAAGGGTGATACCACTATACGACCTCATGAGGGCTCGTTTTGCCTACACTAAAAGTTGAAGGCAAACTGACTTGACATTAAAGAAATCTATTCCCATATGCTAAAAATATCTTATTTTTGGATGCCTCTAGTGAATATGCCATCTCATGGTAATACCAAGATTCCTCCTCTTTTTCTTTTTTTCATACTCAGATCATTCACCGACCTCATCAAACTTTAATGCGGAACGCATGAAACTTTAGACGATGAAAACCAACATGAATGTACGAGGCACTAGCATTGGAGATGAGCGTTGAAATCGGTAAATTCCACCACTTGCGATAAAACCCAAATTGATGTAGGTCAAATCGGACATCGAAAAAAGAAAAAATGACCAAATGAGTAGATTTTCATTCTTTAAAAATCTCATCTCTCACAAGATATATTTTCATACTTACAAGAGAAATTAAGCACGTAGACAATATCATTTAATTGCTAGTGCCCAGAAATAATTTTTTGAGTGCCTAGCCTTTAAAGACTTTGATTTTTTGATGAGTAAAAAATTTACATTAGCAACTCAGGGCCGGATTTACCTACTTGCCGCCCATGGGCCACCTGTATTTTGCCGCTCCTTTCTCATTCGTTTTGAAACATCAATAAAAACCATCAAGTGAAGCACCGGAGGGGGAGGGGGGTGCATAAGACGCGTTCACTCGTGTTGGACATATTTTTTGCGAAAACCCTGTCAACACTATTAGCAAAAGTTCACGGAACTTTGCGCGAAAGTTAAGTTCCGTAAACCTATCTCTGTGTGAATGAGGCCTTCCATTTGTAAGAAATGAACGTAAAAATTATGCAAGAACAAACATAAATGTGGTTTGATAATTTTAACCTCCGCCGTCGCGCCACGCCGACTACACTGTTATTGACGCAATGCGTGAAGTATTCCTACAGTCTTGTAGGCGCTATGCGTTTCACGCTGACCGCTGCTGAACGCACTGTGTTCGACGCAATGCGTGAAGTATTCATGAAGTCTGGTAGGCGCTATGCGTTTCACGCGCGCTGACCGCGCTGTTCTTGACGCAATGCGTGAAGTATTCATGCAGTCTTGCAGGTGCTAATATGTGTTACATGCTGACCACCGCGCTGAGGGCTTCTCCTTTTCATTTCAAGTCCTATTCATCATCATTGCTCTCTGCGCCGCGTCGCTCCATACCAAATTGTGTGTTTGGTTTCTCTCTTCACTCGACTAATAAAAGGTCGACACTTGTGTCACCGAAAGACGCTTTTCTCGTTTGTAATTTTTTTTCTGAATCCGATTTTTTTATACCTCTATTTAAACAAAAAAATGCAAAATTTGCCGCCTCCTAAATTTGCCGCCATGGGCCATGGCCCATGTGGCCACCCCCTTAATCCGGTCCTGTAGCAACTGCGAAAAATGTTTTCTACCTTTTTACCTAATAAATTTGCAATTTTTTTTAGGTATCAACCTCAACCTACGTGATAGATGGGGAAACATTTACTGAGGTGCTGAATATCTGTACTCTTTTCATGGTCCTTAAGCGTGACCACTATACCCTCCTTCGTATTAATACTCGGTATTTTCAATCAGAAAACGCAACTGCTCATTAGTTCTCGAGTCCCTCCACGGGGGAGTGGGTGATTGCAGACTCCGACTCCTGAGATTCGAATCTCAAAGGGTTGAGTGCGCGAGAAGCCACAAGAGGGCGCGAGCAGCGGTTTACGAGGCGACAACTCTACCCTCTTAAAGAAAAACCGCCTAACTCCAATGAAAACCCCATGTACACATGCGTTTCTTCCTGAGAACTCGGAGGCCGCACACAAGAGCACCCGCCTCGCTTCCTAATCGAGTGGCCCTCTACTCCCTCGCTAATCCACGTGCCGTGGCGCGGCACCCTGTCGGATCGAAGCCGAAAGCTCCCTGATTTTTCCCCATTTAATTCCATGTATAAAATCGATCCTTGCAATCGATTTTAATCGATTGTTTTACATGCATTAGAATGAGCGTTCGCACTGCCAACTTTCAAGATCAGCGGTTGGAGGCCCGGGCACACATGTCTCGGTTGTTAACAACTGTATCCAGTTACACCATCTGTAGCACCGGCACCGTTCACCGAGGTCCCTAATCATCGCCCACCGCCCACCGCCCACCCTCAGCAGCCCGAGTGCCTCCTATTTATTTACCCTCCTTGACTCCGGTTTGTTTTCAACTAGCGTGCCTCCCCCCCCTCCTGCGCTAATGCCCCGATTTACTACTCGAATAATTATTTATTGAATCCGCTCCACGCCTTAGGATATGTCGATCGTGTGACGATAAAAAGACGTATCTTGGTTTGCGACTTATTTGATTTCCGGTATTTTTCACCGTGCAAGGGGAAGGGACAGCATTTCCGATGGCACGGTATTTGTCGAAAAATGGGAGTATGAGATTTTTTGAGAATTTTTTTTCTTAATTCAACGCTATACCCTTCTTCTTCAGGGCAATGCACTTTTGGTAAGTCCACACCACAGACTACGCCTTCAGGTCCAACAATTCTTAGTCTGGCTCTGTCAAGATGGAATGGTATTTTGGTCAATCATAGGTCCGCTTAACCTAACCTGCGCAATTCAGCGAGTATTGAACTTTATAGACAATGCCATGGACGAAGAAGAAAAAAGGATATAAAGGGATCCTGCTGATGGAAGCGGGTGGTTGCAATAGACAAAGAAGGTAGCGAATAGACTAAATGGCAACCGACGAGAGACCCTATGTTGAATCACTAAATACAAAAAGGGCACATGTCCAGCAGGGCCGGATTAAGGGGGTGGCCACATGGGTCGCGGCCCATGGCGGCAAATCTAAGGGGCGGCAAAAATTTGCAATTTTTTTAAGTGTAGGTATAAAAAAAAATCGGATTTAGACAAAAAAAATTACAAACGAGAAAAGGCGACAAAATCTCTCACATACTGAAAGTATAGTAATTTCTAATTTTGTCGTCTCTTAGTGATACAATAGACAGTACCTTCAATTAGTCGAGTTAAGAGAGAAACCAAACACGCAATTTGGCCTGGGACGCCGCGACTTAGACGGAAATGATAACGAGGACTTAAGATGAAAAGGAGAAGCCCTCGGCGCGGCGATCGGCATGTAACACACATTAGCGCCTATAAGACTGTACGAATACTTCTTGCATTGCATCAAACACAGTGCGGTCATTGCGGTCAGCGTGAAACGGAAAGCGCCTACAAGAATGCGAGAATACTTCACGCATTGCGCCGAACACAGTGCGGTCAGCGTGAAACGCATAGCGCCTACAAGACTGCGTGAATACTTCACGCATCGCTTCCAACACAGTGCGTTCAGCAGCGGTCGGCGTGAAGCGCATAGCGCCTTCAAGACTGTCTGAATACTTCACGCTTTGCGCCAAACATGGAAGGCCTTGTCCACACAGAGATAGGTGTACGAAACTTAACTTTCGCGCAAAGTTCTTCTAACTTTTGCTAGTAGTGTTGACAGGGCTTTCCCAAAAAATGTGTTCAACACGAGTAAATGCGTCTTATGCGCCCCTCCCTCGCTGGCACGTTCACTTGATGGTTTTGATCGAGTTTCAAAACGAATGAGAAGGGGGCGGCAAAATACAGGCGGCCCATGGGCGGCAAGTAGGTGAATCCGGCTCTGATGTCCAGAAAACCAAATTGTTCAGGAGACACAAAAAACTGTTTATTTCGTGGTAGATATTTTTTGGAAAGTAGTTATGTTTAAAAAAATATTTACCACGAAATAAACGGGTTTTTGCGTCTCCTGAACAATTTGGTTTTCTGGACATGTGCCCTTTTTGTATTTATTGATTCAGTTAGTCCAGCATTTTCTCCCTTAGTCTATAGGAACCATCCATTTCAACCATACTATACATATACCATACTACTATCCATACTCCATGTCTTTCTTTGTCTATAGCTTCATCTATCAATTTCAATAATCAGCCTGGAGTTAAGCACACCGAAAAGCTTAGATTTATAAATGGAGCAAAAGGCTGTACAATATCTACCGACCGCGGATGGGACTTTTCTCTCCGGTGTGAGAATACGAAATTTAGTTTTTAGGTTTAAAAGCAAATGAGACCACTACATATCACAAACATAATGCTGCTTTGTATTTTTTTTTTTTCTTGAGTTATGATATCGCAATAGAGAACATGTCGCTTCGAGCAAAGTACTTCCATCCACATAGAGAAAGAGAAAAAAACCAACTGCAATGTTTGTTGTTGACGGAGAAAGTAAACTGTAAGAAAGAATAAGCTTCCGGCGATATAAATCACGTAATTCCGTATGTATAACACAAGGTTTGTGACCATCATTTTTTTGGGCTCGAAATCACCGAACGGGGTTAGAGGTATACGATCGCGGCTATACCCCGAGAAAACACGGCCGAAAGGGCGAGAGGCTTAAAGGAACCAACGACAAAGGAGTCCGGGGTGTAAATATGTATCAGTCTCAGTCCCGACATTATTAATCTAATTTTTATTTCCCTCTTTTCAGGAATCGAACAGTTCCATCAAACGGGTGTTTACCCACGCCTCGAAAAAAAAATCAGCGTGGAGTGGAAGTGTGAACCAGGGTTCCCAACTTGCGGAGAAATACCAGAGGGGGTTGGTCGAGGGATCAGGTGTTTGAGAAACCCCGACTAGGGAGGATGAAGCTCGGGGAAGTGACATAATTTTGATATAATGTTGAGCAGATTATACGAGGGGAAGGCGGCTTCGACCCGAGGCGCTTCTTGAATATTTCCTTAGGAAGTCCATAATACTAGCGGACTGGCCCATTCATCCCGGCTGCCCGCGCCTCCCCCCATCCGGGGTCACCCGCCTTTGTCCTTTGTCCATTCATAGTCAGGATGTAGTATTTCATCTTTCTATTTACTCCTTTTTTTACGCCGTTCCGTAAGAAACCTGGAAGTGCATTTTATTTTTATAAGAATTTAACAAGTTTTTAATCCGGCTTCCTCGCGGGTTTGTTAACCTGTCGTGGGAGGCGATACAGAATGCACCTATGTTCTGTCCAAAAAAAAGGAACGGAGTAAGGAAGGAGAAATAGGAAGCGAATATGGGGTATTTTTACGAGGGGTTGGGCAGTGAGTCATGGAAAGAGACTACGAGGGTAAATATGAAGAGAGTCACCCAGGGCAGCTCGGGGTTTACGATATTGATGGACTTTTAGCCTCGTAGTAATCTTTAGCCATTTTTAACCTATTTTTTCATGTAATTTTCACAGCAAAATACCCTCTAACTCTTGTAGATAGTTTCTAAGTTGACGCTTTGTTAGCCTCTGTGCAACTTTACAATGAAAGGAATTACTATTATTATTTTGAGAGCTAATTTCAAAAAAATTTAGGAAGTCGATAAATTATTTTTGTTTTGTGGAAGGAATCCTCTTCGAATAAGTTTAAATCTCTCTTTTCGAGGCAAGATAAGCAAAAAATTTACGGCGAATCGATCACAAAGAAAGAAAATGCGCACATATATTTCAGATGAATGTTTCTCGTCATTATTGGTGTCACAACCGCGCCGGCATTTTTTAGAGAATTTTTTAAGAAAATAATTTTGTATTGAAGGTGCATTAATAATTGCTCTAACAGAATGTTAGACAGTTCATTGCTGAGTGTAAGGGTGTATAATTTAAATTTTCCTTCATCAAAATGTTTTTAATGTGCATGGGAAAAGATATTTGCTGTATTCGCCGCGACTCAGAAAATTTGGAAGGTAGGACTTAGATTTTTGATAACTGCTACCACAGTTCGGCTTTAGATTTGGCACTTTTTGGGCACTAACAATGCTACTTCGCTAAAAAGACGCTGCATGAACATCTGGACATTGCTGGATTTCTTCTAAAAAAATTTACAACGTGAATAATCGTAATTACTTTTACTTGTCGTTTTCAGAGACTTTCACTGGCAATAGAATCTTTCGTAAGTGAGAGCCTCATTTCGAGTTTTTGAACAGGAGTAATGAGCAACATTGCGGGCCAGGTAACCGACCCTCCAGATGTTGCGTTAGTCATGATAAAATAGAAATTGATACCACTATTTTAACTCGTAAGAGCCCCTTTTGCCTACCCTACCAAGTGAAGGCGAATCATTGCGGAACATTCTTTACAAGATAGAGCACACAATACGAAGCACCACCAAATATTTTCCTCGTCCAAATTTTGTGTTAGACACAGAGGAAATCTCGAAATTGCAACAAGACATTCCAAATTTCCATCGAAATTCTCATTTTATCCAAGAAAATTTAGTAAGTCAATGAGCCTTGACTTAGCAAAGTAAGTCATTTTGCCCCAATTCTTTTGAGAACAGTTTCCTTTAGCATAAATACTACTGCCTCATTGTTAGAGGACGCGGAGGTTAATCAAGGGAAAAGAGAAGTAGGGGCCAAACAGGCGACAACGCGCACGTGCCGGCGTGACGTCGGCCGAATCTAAATCCCCACCACGTGCAACGTTGCCACCCATTCGTACCTCCTCGTTTTTCGCAAGGCAGAATGCGAAAGGTTTTTGATCGAATCGGCGGCCTGAGCACCCGATGTAGCCCAAGCTGTTTCATGATTGGTCGAGGACAAAGCCCCAGGTTATGTTACAATCAATTACATGATTAAATAGGATAATTTGTGTGTGTGTGCTTTTGTGCTTTCGCCCCGCTGTGCTGCACATCGCGGCCGGCCGCGTCGACACTCCATATAGTCGCTCTTTTGACGTAAGGGCGTATTTTTCTTTTCACGTGAGCTCCGAAAAGCATGGAGTGGTATATGGATAACAGGGCTCACATAGAAATCGAGATATGTCCTTAAGTCAGAGGAGTGACAATATTACACTCCGCGTCGTCACCTCGCCTTCTGAGATTATCTTGAGAGTGCACATAGGTAGAAAAAATAAAGCCAGGGATTTATTCATTGTAAGGGGATGTTCGTCATTTCCCTGACGAAAGTAACTACATTTTAACAACTAGAGTCTCTTTATACTTATAGGTAGTGCCATGTGGAATCAATCTCTGATTGGTTCTGGTTTTTAGGCTTTACGGATGTTACAAACGGGCAAAAATATTACTTTTTCACTTGTTGCAAAAGAGGTGAAAAGGAGGAGACAGGGCTCCCCAAGACTTGACAGCAAGTCTAGGAAATACAAGGATTAGAGAATTAGAGAAGAATTAGGGAATTAGTGGAAAGAAAGGAAATTAGAGAATTTATTCTTAGAGGGGAAGGAGGAAAAAAAATTGAGGTGTTGGCCCCTATAAGCACGCGTCCAGTGCGTCTAAATGTTGAACCCTGCCTTTCACAGGCAAAATTCTCGTAAAAATCGAATTGATTGAGTCAATTTTACAACCTTGGAATTTAGTCTTTACTCCTCTTTCCATAGGATGGCCAGTTGTTTTGAAACCAATGACGTTCTTCACATTTGTAAGGAAAATGTAAAATTTGCATTTCTGTATACCCTCAAAAATAGGTTCGAGCTCGAGCTTATCAATCTGAAAAAAAAATTCTCTTATAGCGGAATTCCATTTTCGTCAATTGTCGATTAAAACCCTCGATCATCATAAAAATGGGCAAATCTTGGGGATGCTCTTTTTCTAATTCTGTATTTTGGGCGTCGTAATCAGCTAATCGGAAGCATCGATCCTCGATGAAGAAAAAACTCCGAGAGACTCACTGACAAATTGACAGTTGATTTTTTTTTCTCTCTATCTTCCTTGCGAGACGCAAATTGCACCTCCTTTTCCAGCGCAGTCAAAGAAGGTAATATCCTGCAGTTAATAACACGGAAGTATTTTATCAAGGAGCGACTCGAACATCCAACAACAATGATGCACCAGCCTCGCGATCAGCTTCCGTGAGAATATTCCCAAGATAAATCAAACCCATATTCAGCTGGATGAGCATAAAAACGCACAAAAGTGGGCTGAAAAGCGAGAAAACATGGGAGGAGTAGAGACATTGTCCGGTCGGCGAGCCGGGATCTTCAAATAAGTCAAATATCTCCATCCAGACCGGGGCCGTCGCAAATCGACCGGACCTTTTGTCCCGCTGACCAACTACACCCTGGAATGATGTAAGTCACACCGGGATGGAATCAATGGGTTTCGGCCCAGGGTGCAGGGACCTCTGTCGACATCCCGTCGGTGTCTGACCTGCAGACAGGAAGTCACCACTACGACGCTATTGTTCGGCTTGCAACATTGGTCTCAGGTCTGTGAACCTACTTTAGGGCTTTATCAGCTTTGGTCTAAATATATATCGCGATGAAACAATCTCTGTTGAAAAGTGAGTTGAAGAGAACCAAACCTCAATTAAAAGAAACACTTTATGATAAATCTTCAGAATTAGCTTAATAAGTGTCCACCGTATCGCTTTGCGTGGATCTAACTCTGAAGATCAATTATTTTAATAGCGCGGTGCATCTCGATACCTAAAATTGAAGAAGGCAAAAATTCGACCGCAAACTTGTCACTCAAACTTTGTTTCTTCAGAGGAAATCGACTTTGGAGAGATTTCGTTAATTTTTCTGTCAATGGATGGGGGCAAAGTTATTTTTTAAAAATGTAAGATTTGTATTTAAATTATTGTTTCACGTAAAAATTACGTTTTTTGAACTGCATGATTCAAACCACTATGTAACTCCGATTTGCTTTGACATTCATGAACTTTTTTCATCTAAAAAGGTGTTTATGTCAATTTTTGATGGCATTATAGCAAAGAAAAAATTATTTGCTTTAATGTCATCAACAGTTAATTATTTAAAGGAAATTCCATTTTCTCGCGGATGGAGTAAGAGGACTTCAAATTGATCAATCCTGAGGAATTGCTCACATCAGCTTCGACATGCGATATCACCCTTAGCATCTCAACTTTCATGCATCGTATCTCTGAGCACTCGTAAAGTCCCATGAACGAGAGGCGCTATTGATTTCTAGTCTTCAACATAAAGCTTTTAAAGCTCGTTTATGGTTTTATACATCATGAAGTTATGCTGCTATAACTTTTGAGTGTCCAAATTCAATATCATTTTCCAACTTTAACTCTGAGTCTTTCAGCTTGTCCCGGATTCAAAAGTTTTTGATTTCCCGGAAGCTCGGCTTCCATTTGAGCTTCTCCAGATTTTGTCACCGATCTGTGGATCTGCAGCCAAATTTTTAGAGCGACCCCAACCCTACGACTTTACCGGATTTTCAGGCCTTTTTTGACTATCCGGAACTTTTTGGCGCGCTAAAATAAGCATGGAGACACCGTTAAGTTGCCCCCAAACAACCCTAAAGTTTTTAAACGCAAAACGAAATATATAACGGTGAGATAAAGGAGGCTAAAATTTTTGAACTTCCATTCAAACTGCCGACCAAAGTTTTCGGTCATAAGATTGTACTAAATCCTAAGAATTGGATGAGAAATCGTATGTACAATAAGAGTGATTTAATTTTAATTTAGTCCACTGCCGTGTTGAGGAAAAACGCCGTATGAACATTCGTGAGTCGTCAAATTTTCTTTGATGACATGTTTATTTTTTAGGAAAGTTATGAATATTTTTCCTTGAAATGTTCCGGGACTTTAGATCAAAGTACGAACAAAATTCACTGATAAATTGGTAGCAAAATATTCATAAGTTCACCCAGGGAATTTGTGCTGTATCAAAGAAAATTTGGTAACGCCTGAAGTTTCATACGGCGTTTTTCCTTAACACGGCAGTATAGTGGTCCATCCTTCGTGGGCACATGGCGCAACTGCGAATCCCGATATCACGAGGACTGCGTCCGACTTCCGCTAGTCCCTGGGACAGACACGACAACGGAAATCGACACCAGTTAATATTTAATCCGCAGCAGAGCACCGAGTGTCCTATTCTAGGAGATGGCGAAATGCGTTGCACCAGTCATCTCATCGGTCGGTCGCAGTGGCGAAGCGTCAATTATCGACAATCGATATTTTCCGATTTGAAACTATGTCAAAGTATCGATCATCGCGGTATACCCTTACAATCGATCCTTTTTCATAGGTTGAAATGGCAGATCAATCGATTCATCGCAAAGCACGACACGCCACTGGTCGAGGTCCAGTCCTCCTCTTCAGTCTTTATCCCCTGTTCTCCCCATCGTTAGGATCGTATTTTAGTGTCATCCCTTTTTTTTATTCTCTTTGATTTCCGCCAAGTATGACTGCAGTAATGACTTGGCAATCTCAACCTAGAGCACCTCCCCTCCCCCCTATGCTCCGTGGTTCGTAATCCTTGCCTAATCATCACACTCTGACCAGTCGGAATAGTGGGGACTTTTAAAGAAGAAGTTGTTAAATACAAGAATTTAGGAAGACCATGTACCTTATTACACGGAGAAAATACGCCAGTAGCCGCATCAAGAAAAGGCAACTAAGTTTAGCGGTGTCTCATATGAACTCCTTGATTAATACTGCCGTGCTAAGAAAAAAGCCGTATGAGCCTTCAGGAGTTCCAAAATTTCCTTAGAAAAAAAAGGAATTTCTTGGTAAGCTCATGAATATTTTTCTTCCAGTGTTATATAGTAAATTTTGTTTGCAATTTACCTAAGTTCCCTGAAAAGTTCAAGGTAAAATATTAATAATTTTCCTCATAAATAAACATTTTATTGAAGGAAAACCCTCGGATGTTCATACAGCGTTTTTCCTTAGCACGGCAGAATAGTAGCCATGGGTCAGTTCTGCTAGTTACATGATTGTGTTTTGATGATTCCAAATTACAGAATAGTGAAAAAATAATAAGATCTGTTTAAACCCTGAGTTTCCACGTCCAACATTAACGGAGATATCGCTCTCCACAAAACACGATGACGTCATCCACCGCCGTGCATACCATGGTATTCTTCCACCTTGGTCTCATCCGTTTTTTAAAGCTGTGGCAACTACTGTAAATGTGTGTGAATTTGATGAATCCGAGGGTAAAGAAAACATGGTATATATTACCGCGGTGGATGACGTCATACACCGTTATTTTCGAAATGTAATTTCTCTTTTAATATTGGACGTAGGACGTAGAATCTAGCGTTTGGAAGAATTTAATTAATTTTGCGAATCCAAAAGCTTGAACCGTTGAAACGCGATTCTGTGAACAGCGCAACTGACCCATGGCCAATGTACGTGGTGGTATTTTTACAACTTGTAAGCGATACTTCCACCGATGTAACACTAGAAAAAAAAACACGTTGGATCTAGAGTCCAGACTCTTGAAAACATTGACAAGAAAAAATACTCTTGATTCAATCAGATCTAAGCTTAAATTAAAAGGAAATCCGCTCAAATTAAGAGGCTTGGTTCTTGATTTAAGCTTAAATCTGATTGAATCAAGAGTATTTTTTCTTGTCGATGTTTTTAAGAGTCTGGACTCCAGATCCAATGTGTTTTTTTCCCAGTGAAAGGTGAAATTATATGTTACTTATACGAGATATTATAATGCATGCATAATATTATAGTGCAATTTTACACCTTCTACCCGCACAAATATTAACTCCACCGTTCGTAACTTATCTCGTTTCTTTGAGGTGCGAGGATTTTTTTTTTTTTTTTTTTTTTTTCCAGTCGTAAACTCCGATTCCGATGTTTCGATTTTTTTTAAAAAAAAAAAAAAAAAAAAAAACCAAAGCGTCTGTTTTAAAACATTTTGGGTGCCTGTATTCGTGGACTTCCTTTCGGATTACAATGTGCACAAAGTGGGAGCGAGCATTCCTTCTCACTCACCTTTCTCGCTCTTCAGCACCTTTGCTCATATGTTTATTTTTCTCGTGTTCACACCAAGTTCCTCACAAAGAGTTCATATTAATATTTTTCCGGACATCACTAAATCGCCTTTATTCGCAAACAGTGACAACTGTTGTCGAACACAAGCTACGCCCAGACAGATCTTCAGACGTGTTATTCAATAAATTGATGGGTTTCGTCCAATTCCAATACATCTGTTCAAACCTCCTCCACCAGTTTTTTTTACTTTCACCAGTTCCTCTTTTGCACCGTCCCCGTTTCCTTTCTTGATTCCTTCTTTATTTCCTTTTTTTAAATTCATATTATGAATAAAAATGATGATGATGATTGATTCGGTGACTTTACTTCCTGAGTATACCGTATGAAACTGCGATGTAGAATGGATACGTCTAAATCTATCTTTTTCTGCCTAATAAGTAAGACTTTAATATATTAAAACTTTCTCATAGTTCTAAGAAATCTCTAAAAATTAAATTGAATTTTTCAAGTATAGCAAGAAAACATGGAAATTTCATTCTCTAGGCCTCTGCTAGGCTCAAAGTAAACATTTGAGCAGGCACCTTACATAACCATAGAGTACCTGGTTTTTTCTTGCTTTTTCTATGTGCTTCTCCTTTACCTCCTCACTAATTGAGATGAGCTGGTCAAACTAAACTTACGTAGACAGGTGTCAGGTGGCCTACTCGGTTAATGTTTTTAAAGCCAAGAAACCATGTAGCAAAACTCAATACTTTGTAGTTTCAGGATAATCAAATCACCGCAAAAATTGCTATTAAAAGTTTAAATATTCAAATGAAAGAAGAAGAAAAAACCGCCTACATTTTAAAATATCGAAGTAACCAATATCATTATTTTCACTACTGCTGTAAAATGATGTTCAGCGCTATTGCGAAATACGCCATTGTTTTTATAACAACCTAATCCATCTAACATTATTCGGAAGCTTTTTATTACACAGAAACGTCGTCATACTACATTCCTGTACTTGCACGATTAATATTCATAATTAGTATATCCTCAATATTAAGTACTATTTACTACCCGAGATTCTCATAAATATCATCATTACATACATTAGAAAGAATCAAAATGTTATGGTGCCACTCAATGAGCTTTGCGGCGGCTACAAAATCATCGCAGCAGTCCTTATCTGCAAACTTTCATACTGCGCAGAGGGAGCACAGTAAACTCGAACACAAAAAGAGAGTAGAGAGAAAACTAAAAAATTGAAAAGAAAAAACCTGGACCAACCATTGCGTCGGTGCCGAGAATGGCAATACAGACGGATGAAAAACTAATTTACAATGAGAGAGGAGAATGAAAATGAGGATAAAAGCCAGAGAGAAAGTTAAAGCGGAGCTTTTTTTCGCGAGTAAATCGGCGCGCAAAAAAGCGGAGTGAGATGTGGCAGGATTTCTGCCTTGCCGAGCAAAAACCACGGATCTCTCTGAATTGCCCGTCCTAGCTACGTGGTTTTTGATAAAGGGATGGATTTGAATCCTCACCGCAGGGAGGGGGCGGGAAACAGGACAGCCTCCGGGGTGAAGCTCCCTAGAAGCACGGGGGCACTGCGGCGAGGAAAATAATTAAAAAGTTTCAACGGGAACGAAATTTCATTGAAAAGCTCTGCCACAGCCGTCAAGGGGGTGGGTGGGAGGAGCGGGGGTTAAAATATTAATTTAAAGGAAATTTTGCGGATGAGCGGCTCGTGGTTCGCCGAATGCTTTGTCTGCCAACAAATCATTTTGCGCACTACGCAGATGATTAACAAGCTTTTTGAATGGGAAGTTGTTTTCCCAAAGGAATGCACCCCTCCCCGGCCCCTCGCCTGCGCCCTCGCGTGACCCACCCCTTCAGACCGAAGGAACCTGACACCACTTTCCATTTCCCTCTTTTACTCCCTCGTCCGCGTCTTCCTGCCACTCTCTCTATCTCTCTCCTCCCTCTCCCCTCTCCTTTCCCCCGCATCCCTCTCTCGGGAGTAGGAAGTAGGAGCCTCCTCTATTAAAACGTCGTCCACGGTTTATTAAAAGCTGAGCCGAAGAGGTAATCGCGGTTTCCTAACCCCCACCCCTTTCCTTCATTCCTTTCAACCTTGTGCCGTGCTCTGTCATTGCTGGGCTTCAAGTTGCTTCCCCTCTTTCTTATCTGCTTCTCTTTCATGTAACGTCTACAACTAGGATCGAATCGGTGTCCAAAATATCTTTCAACCGAAAATTTTACAAAACGAAAACGCCTGGTTTTCGGAACGGGACACTCGGAAAGTTTTGTTTCGAAGCAGAAAAAATGTATCCCTTGTGTGATGATTGAGTGGCTGACAATTGTTTAATGTCCTTAAAAGAGACAAAGAGAGTTCAAGATTGAGTAAAATCACTTCATAATCACGATTAACATATTTGCGAAGTGTAAAATTCGTTCCCGTCCCTGCAATTTTTAAGATTCTGCGCGGGGTAATCAAATCATAAGTAACTCGTTCATAGCAATTGGACATCTTTCCGGAAGTATAATTATGGAAACGGGTGAATGGTGGGACAAGAAAAGACTTTATACTTGGCCCTTGAGCTTTTTCTTTAATATCACGAAGCTACTTGTCAGTGCTTGTCCAACCAACTCTACGTTTCGCCCGTTCAAACGCTTGCACAATGCACATGCAGTCTTATGGCTTTAAAGTGGTTCATTTACTTAAAAATATATAAGTCGGCAGACAGGTATTTTGATGGCTGTCGTTTTGTCTTGTTGAAGACTATCGAATGAGAGTCTCTTAAAATTTATCACGAAATACTCTGTGCAGAATAAAGAAAAAGCGACAAAAATCCCCACCAAAAGCCCCAAAGTTGCAGGACAGAGCAAGTAACAGGGACCCATCCAAAATCTGAATGATTCAATCTCGCCTATCTCTGTCTGATTAATTAACCATTTTTTTCGTGAACCGTAAGTTTGGCCTCACACTGTTAAAAAAATACTCCAAACTAAGTAAATACAAAAACTGGGTCAAATATTTTCAATACTCTGGCGTTCGTGTAAAATCTCAGTCGAATAAGTAAGCAAATTTGCGCATTTTAAAAAAATATCACTCGATTATGATGAGGCAAAACACAGATTTCTTTTTTTGTGAAAAAATGTGTTTCGTTTCATCATATTTGAGTGCTAATTTTATTCTTATTTTAATTCTTCTCGCAAGTTTACCGAAATAATCTGACTAAAATAAAATTGTACACAAACTCCGATGTTTACAGGAAATATTTGACGGATTTAATATTTTGGGATTATTTTTTTCCGAGCGCAGTGCAGGAATCGTTGCCATCGTTTCTTCCTCGTCTGTTACCGAATATTCAAATCCTCCCTAAAAGCCCAACTGTGGAAAAGTCCCACAATTCTAGCTCAAATTGTGATTTTAATGAATGAAAAAAAAAAAAAATAATAAATAAAAAAAAAACCCAATGGCAGGAAGCGCGGATCGGAGCTTTTAAGATGGCACAGCCCGAGGTTTGGGTCTGCGGCTACTTATCACCGCATGAGGCCCTCTCTAAGTCATAGGGCTGTGGGGTTAAAGAACCGCCACCCCCCGCCCTCCCCATTCGGGCCGGGGTTCAACCCATAAGGTGAACTGGGAGCGTGTCAGCAGGAAGCGGCTGTGAAAGGCCACGAATGTGTACTCGGTTTATTTATTGGGCCTTATTTGCCATCACTTGCCGTGACTCCCCATTGTTGCGCCGGTTGATGGACCTCTAATTGCAGCCGCCGCCGCCGAGATTGATCAAACTCGGCCGCGGTCGGCGACAAATTCAGGCGATTAGTGCCATCACCGCCATTGTCCCCTTAATTTATTGGTCTTGCCTCCGGCGATCCTGCCTTGACTCCAGACTACCCTTTTTTTACCGTCCGCACATACCTCGTGCTTTACCGTTGAATTGATTTTTATGCCGATTCTACGGTAGTTGGGCCAGGAATCCAGCCGAGGTCTGCCGTCCTCAGTCAAAACGCCGTAACTCCATTCCAGATTTTTTCAGCTGTCTACTGACACAATTTCTTACTATCGAAAAACCAATGACTATGTATCCTCCTGAACTCTAAAGTAACTGTGGCACACCGTTGAGAATTCATAATTACGAAATGAAGCATCATAGCGATCAGGTTTTCTTGTAATAGAACAGTATGTGTGGAGAAACGGTACAAATTCCTGATTGGAGTTACGGCGTTTTTCCTGTGTACGGCAGCGGACCGATTATTGAAACTGATAGATAAAGCGAAAGACAAAGACGACAAAAGGGATTTGGAGGGATCCTATTGGTGGAAACGGGTTGTTGCAATGGACAAAGCAGGTAGGTAATCGACTAAGTAACGGCAACCCACGAGAAACCCGACCACCCATTTCAACCAATAGAATTGCTATGTCATCTTTGTCTATCGCTTTGTCTATCAGTTTCAATAATCGTCCCGCAGAGGTGTGGTGTACTTTGCGATCTATCGATTTATCTGGCATTTAAACCTATGTAAAAGGATCGATGAACACGGTGTTCGCAACGAACACATCAATAATCGATTCTTTAGCATATCTTAAAATGGAGAAATATCGATCGTTGATGATTCACGTCTCGCCACTGGAATCCAGAGGTTGGCGCCTTCCCTCTTTCAGACAATATTTTTTAGTCTCCGAACAAAAAATTCAACCAATGTAATCTTGCGAAGCAAAATTCAAATTCGGAAATCAACCCTATTTTTCGTCTAATGAAGAACTTAATTTCAGGGCCGGATTCATCTACTTGCCGCCTATGGGCCGCCTGTATTTTGCCGCCCCTTTCTCATTCGTTTTGAAACATCAATATAAACTATCAAGTGAAGTGCTGGAGGGGGAGGACGGGAGGGGTGCATAAGACGCGTTTACTTGTATTGAGAACATTTTTTTGCGAAAGCCTTGTCAACACTACTAGCAAAAGTTCACGGAACTTTGCGCGAAAGTTAAGTTCCGTAAACCTAACTCTGTGTAGACAAGGTCTTCCATTTATAAGAAATGAACAAACAAATTATGAAAGAACAAACATAATCGTGGTTTAATGATTTCAACTTCTGCCACTGCGCCACGCTGACTGCACTGTGTTTGGCGCAATGCGTGAAGTATTCATGCAGTCTTGCAGGCGCTATGCGTTTCACGTCGACCGCTGCTCACCGCGCATTGTGTTTGACGCAATGCGTGAAGTATTCATGCAGTCTTGTAGGCGTTTTGCGTTTCACGTCGACCGCTGCTCACCACATTGTGTTTGACGCAATGCGTGAAGTATTCATGCAGTTTTGTAGGCGCTGATGTGTGTTAAATGCCGACCGCTGCGCCGAGGGCTTCTCCTTTTCATCTCAAGTCCTAGTCATCATTGCTATCTGCGCCGCGTCGTTCCAAGCTCGACTAATTAAAGGTTCTGTCTCTTGTATCACCGAAAGACGACAAAATTAGAATTTACTATACTCTCTGGAAATGAGAGATTTTTTTCGCCTTTTCTTGCTTGTAATTTTTTTCTGAATCCAATTTTTTTTAATACTTACATTTAAAAAAATGCAAAATATTCCGCCCCCTAAAATTGCCGCCATGGGCCGCGGCCCATGTGGCCACCCCCTAAATCCGGCCCTGCTTAATTTGTGTCCAACAGGGTTTAATCTTGTGTCTTCCGCTCGAAAAACTCATAGTGGACATTAAAATTAATTATGACAACAACTATTTTGCTCTCTCTAGTTATTCACTCGGCTCTATTTTAATGTTTTTGTAGTTGTTTGTGCAAAAACAAGAACTTCGTGTGTGAATTTTTAGGAGGGCATTAATTGTCAAGTCAGGTCGAAAAATTTGAATTTCAGTTTTCAAAGAGTCATTTTTTCAGCATTTCAAAGAATGCATTTATGTTGGTAAAGTCAATATATTATAGAGACCCCGCACTAAGAATCCTAACTTGATCAATGTAAATGATCAATGTCAATGTAAATGTCCTATTAATGTAATGGACTACTAGACAAGGTACGAATTTAGGCAATCTGATACATGTTTCTTAACCAGAATTTCACGTAAAACACGATTCACCCAACGAAAATTATTGAAACCAACTCCAAACAAAGATATTAACGTTTTTATTTCACATTGGTTACGAGGAATTTGAACTGCGCGCTCACAAGAAACTCAAAGCTCTACGTGAGTTAAATGGATCACTACAACGATTTCAGCAAGCTTCTCAATCGAGCAATGTTCATTTCCCCTCATGTGTTGTTTAAACTATTAGCAATTTTCTATAGCTGCATGAGCAAAAGCGTCAAGATTGAAACTGCCAGATTTTTATATCGCAGAGACTGTCATGATAACGTTTAGCGCGCGATGTGAATCACGTAGAGCATTGAGTTTTCATGAGCGAGTAGTTTGAATTCACGCATCAAGAATCATTAAATATCTTCGTAAGGAGTTGATTGCGGTAATTTTTGTTGTGCGCATCGTGTTCTACGTGAAAGTTTAGTTACGAAACATGTACCAGAATGTTGAAATTTCTACCTTGTCTAGTGATCCATTGAGCGAGGAAAATGTCACATTCGGAGGTCAACCCTTTTTCTCGCTTAACGATAGTTAGGTGATGAGCAACTTGGTGGGCAAAAAAAAACTTGCCTAATGATGATAGATGAATGTTGGGCTGAGCACTCTACTTGGCGAAACGTTGCCAAACCAATGAAACATGCGTGAACCTGTAGACAAACATCGTTCATCTGAAGCTCACCTTCAATTTTGACGCATAGGCAACAAACATACCTGAGAGCGTGAATAGTTGTACCTTCGAAAAACACATTTATAACGCTCCATACGCTTTAAATGAACCGATAAACGATGTTGTTACCTATTGGTATCTTTTTGCAAAAAAGGTTAGAGTTGCTAAACTAATTGCTCATCCCTTTGGTCACCAGTCAACATCAGGCGAATCCAAGCGTTGACTTCCGAAAGTAACTTTTACACTGTCAGGACGATTGCCATGCGGGATTTCTAAAACATATTTTCTTTGCATATGACTAGATGCTTCGTTTCAAACCGTGTATAGTACGCTTCTCTCCTTTTTTTCGATGATCGTCGTTCGTGGAATAATTGATGATCGATGTAGAGCCAAAACGACGGGGCGCACACTGACTGAGCACAGTGAGGTGCTACGTGGTATGACATCATTATCGTTCGACGTGGCGGGGGCGCCATCGACTTGGGAATGGTAGCTGATTACGGTCGCGTTCTTGCACCACCCGCGCTAAGTGCACAGTCATCATCTTCCTTACCGTCTCAAACCGAAGTACTGAAGACGCCCATTTAGTTTTAGGAGTGTTCGGATATTACGACACGTGACACATTTGAGGAGGATTCAAGTCTACGTGCGTTACTGAGGGCCGGTCGTAAAATACGTAACGTTCTATGCTGCCGTGCTAAGGAAAAACGCCGTATTAACATTCGAGATTTGCCAAATTCCCTTCAATAAAATGTTTATTTTTGAGGGAAGCTATGAATATTTATCCTTGAAATTTTTAGAAATTTTAGGTAAAATTGTGAACAAAATTACATGAAAAATTGGAAGCAAAGTATTCAAACATTTTCCTGAGAATTCGTGATTTACCAGAGGAAATTTGGCAACGCCAGAAGGTTCATTCGGCGTTCTTCCTTAGCACGGCAGTATGGGAAGGGGGTTATTGCAAAGCTCATCACGCCATTTTTGTTTTTAGGCATTCAAGGATCTAAAATCGTTACGAAGGGAGGAGGGGGGTCGAAAAATCCGAAATATGTTTGGTGTTTTATAAACGACTCCTCGAGGAAAGAGGGCTGAACTCTACATGGAGAAAAAATACACTGAAAAAAAACTCCGGCCGTGGGAGCCGAAATTACGGGCTATATAGAGATACCGTCCGTTCCGGGCTCAAAGGCCGGAAATTCCGGCTGCTGGAGCCGTAACTTCGATTGCTCCGAGTTCAGAGGCCGAAGCTACGGCTCCAGCAGCCGGAATTTCCGGCCTTTGAGCCCGGAACGGACGGTACCTCTATATAGCCCGTAATTGCGGCTCCCACGGCCGGAGTTTTTTTTTCAGTGTAGTCATTTTTCTCGGAATGCCCATTATGAGTTCCGGGCCCTACCAACTTTTCCAGTTCTAATTACATTGTTACTATCGTGATAAACCATGATTTACCTTAACGATGCTGCATCGTTACTGAAACCGAACATGTGTCGCAAAACCCCGAAAAATTTTCAGTTACACTGAAAAAAAATTCTCGGCGTTTTTACCAAGGTCCGTCCGTTGGTACCTTTACCATCTCCATTTTTACGAATTATTGGTAATTTTACCAAGACAGACTGGTAAACTTACCTAAAAACCGGTAACGAAAAAATTATGAAAGAACAAACATAAATGTGGATCAATGATTTTAACTTCCGCCGCCGCGCCGCGCAGACCGCACCGTGTTTGGCGCAATGCGTGAAGTATTCCGACAGTCTTGTAGGAGCTATGCGTTTCACGCCGACCGCTGCTGAACGCACTGTGTTGGACGCAACGCGTGAAGTCTTCACGAAGTCTTGTAGGCGCTGTACGTTTCACGCTGACCGCACTGTGTTTGGCGCAATGCGTGAAGTATTCATGCATTCTAGTGGGCGCTATCCGTTTCACGCTGACCGCAATGACCGCACTGTGTTTGATGCAATGCGTAAAGTATTCGTGCAGTCTTGTAGGCGCTAATAAGTGTTACGTGCCGATCACCGCGCCGAGGGTTTCTCCTTTTCATCTCAAGTCCTCGTTATCATTTTTCTCTACGTCGTCGCGCCGATCCAGGCCAAATTTCGTGTTTGGTTTCTCTCGTAACTCAACTTATTGAGGGTGCTGTCTTTTGTATCACTAAGAGACAACAAAATTAGAAATTACTATACTCTCAGGAAATGAGAGATTTTGTCGCCATATCTCGTTTGTAATTTTGTTTTTATAAATCCGATTTTTTTTTATACCTACACTTTAAAAAATTGCAAATTTTTGCCGCCCCCTAGATTTGCCGCCATGGGCCGCGGCCCATTTGGCCACCCCCTTAATCCGGCCCTGACTACAGTCAAAAAGGCAAAGAGATTAGTGATTTGGAGAAATCGATAATTTGACTGATTATGAAGTATGAAGTATGGGGCGATGGCCGAGGAGGACTCTTCGAGTCAGAGTAAGATGGAGGAGAGGGGTGTGGGGAAGGCTTAGACGGCCCACGAGGGCTGCAAGGAACAAGCTACGCCCGAAAGTTGCAGTAATTTACACATGACACATGAGCGCTCGGGAAAAAGAAATTATGATGGATTCGCTCGTCCTCACAGGAGGTAAAAGGAATCAACCGGTTGGAGCAAGAAAGAGGTGGGGAGGAGCATGGAAATATAAGTTCCAAATTTATACTCCCCCCGTCTCTCCTCTCTCCTGAAGGCTCCATTTTTCGTTCACTTCATGAGACGGTAGATTCCTTCAATTTTCTCTGCTTATTCCTCTTCATTTTTTTTTTTTTTTTTTTTTTTTTTTTTTTTTTTTTTTTTTTTTTTTTTTTTGATGTGGCTTTTGACCTAGGGTCACTCAATCACTCATCCGATGCCCCGCGTCCAATGCTAGTCCCTATACAGGAGTACATAATTGAAGGATTTACATATGCATACGGATGTTTATCGACTGGGACATTTGTTATCTCATATTTATTCTTGTTGCTTCAAATCTACCAGTGTTGCCACCAAGGTTCTAGTCTGGTGATTCTTCTAGTAGGGAACCTAATTTTCATATGTTTTATTTTTGTTGTTTTACTTTTAACTCTAAGTTCAATAAGTAGTATTTAAAAAAAACAGTATACAAAAGAAGGACTTCACTGCCGAAATCTCCAAATTGAGACCAGCACTAACAATAAGTTAATCACTACCTCAATCAGAGTATTATGATACTAGTTCGTAAGGCACAAAAAAACGTGCATACAAGGATGATAACATATTTTAAAGATGGCTCTATGAAAATTAGGCACGAACAATTTTAACGCAAACTGGAACTATGCCAAATTAAAATTTGCAGATCAAAGAGGCATAGTTCCGAGAACTAATTTTTTAAAACGTTGAAGTCAAATCAATGGTCTTATAATATTAAAAAACAATCTGAGATAATGATTACACCCGATAGATATTTTTCTTAAATGGAAAATACCTATTCATTGTATTCATCCCGGAGGATAAATGTTCTCCTTTAGCTCTTCATAAAACAAATTTGCTTGAGGTTCTGAGATTCTTTTTGATCAAAACGCTATTTTTCCTTTTTCATATTTTTTTTAATGTTCAAATTTAGATTAAATTTAACTTGTGAAAAACTATTTTTGTGTCCCATTTTTTCCTCTGCAACTTCTCTTTAAAAAAGAAAATAATTATACTCTTAACACTGAATTAATGATGCTTGATTGGGTTCCTCCTGGGAGGAGACGTAGGGGACGCCCAGTGAGAGGTTGGCGACAGGGGGTGTTAAATGAGATAAGAGATTGTCAACTCCCTGATGACCTGTGGGAAGACCGAGCTTTGTGGCGATTAGGCGTCGCACAGCGCCAAAGAGCGCTATAAAAGCGACTCTCATATATATAACACTGAATTAAAGGACACTTTTTCTCAAAAAATGAAAGGATGCCTCTGAGGAATTAGCTATTAAAAAGAAAAGTCAAAGAACTCTTAAATTGCAAAAAAAGAAATTCCATAAAAACTGTTAAGATATCCAAGTCTGGAAGTAGCGGTTTTTTTTGGATTTTTTGGTAAAAGTGTCATTTTAAAGTTTTGCAAGTTTTTTACTACTTTATTTTAGTAAATAACAAAACTTTGCCATTTATTTTTAGTTTGTCATGGTGCGTTTTTGCCGGTTATTTTATGTTTAGCAACATTATGAGTGATGAATATAAATAAATACAATTGTTAATGGTCATTTTAAACATGATGTAAATTTTACATACGTTTTATTTAAAGAGAACAATAACGGTATCCTGACTCGGAGAATTAGACAATTTTTTTCAATTTTTTTAGGTTCAAATTTTGCGGTCAAGGGGAATAGTGAGATCACTACATAAAATTGTGAGCTTACTTTTCACTTGATTCAACGACGGTGAGTCAAATTTGACTACACTGCTTGATTGGACAAATAATGGCCCAACACACCACATGCACAAGCCGGGGGGGATGGGGCAAGGGGGCGACTGGCGATGAAAAATTATGGTAATATCTTAAAAGGTTAATTTCTATGATCGAATGCGGTAGGCACATTATCGAGGCAGCTTTTAGAAGTGACTGTAAATAACTGAGAGGAAAATGGAAGGCAGAGGCTACGGTTGCCTGGCATGAGGAGGAGTTAAACGCGTCGGTCAGACGGCAATATGAGACGCAACGTGAAGATGTCTTCTCGGTAGTCTGGTGTGATTGGTCGAGCTCGGCTTGACAGATGCGTGGTTGAACTTTCAATGAGAGAAGTTTATGATAAAATCAGAGACGCTGTTTTAGAAGGCCATGGCCGAGTTAGTGTATTGGGTTTCATTATTGTTCAAATCCAATCCCTGAGGAGGCTCTTCCGATAGGCTTTGAACATCATGGAATTCACTATGAGTATTGTAAAAGCAACGATTCTTTTCTCTCGTGCTGATCGGAAAAATGTGACAAGAATTTTGATCAATGGTCTTCTAAATAAGGTAAGAACTAAGAATCCATAAGACATGTTAAGTCAAGAAAATTCCACGTGCAACACGTCATAAATTTGGCAAATTTTCCAAATCAATATATAAATAAGGAATTAGCGTATATCATTATTTTGTATCAATCTATGAGTTTAAATTTCTTGCCCAAGAGGTAAGTATAGAATCAACGTAGATCGATAATCATTATAAAAAAAGATGAGCTTATTCGTTCTGTAAACCGCGTAAGCAGGTCGGTGGAGACAATTATTTCGTTACAAATTCAATTACTGGGGGTGTTTCTGCAAGGAATTTTCGCGAAAAAAACAAAATTTCAAATTTTCATGTTTATTTCGTCACAAATTCAATGTCTAGGGGTGTTTCTGCAAGGCATTTTCATGGAAAAAATAAATTGAACACTTAGGTGTTAGCTGCCGTTCTAAGGAAGAACGCCGTATGTACATTCGATAATTGCCAAATTTCCCTTGACGAAACATGTATTTTTGACGCAATTTAACTTTTCCTTAAATTTTCAAATATATTAGACATTTTTAAAAAAAATTATTTTCGTAAATATAAGCTTTGAAAGTTTTCAGACTTTGTCCAACTTCTGCTATTGACTCGATCCACTGTGCGCCCTCTAGAGATCGGGCCGCTTGGCGGCCAGGGGGCTTAGCCCGTAGCCCGCTGGTTGCAGACTAAGGCCCCTTCTCCCGTGGATGGATCATATATGTACAAGGAAGAGCTGTAGTGGGCGAACATGACCGAACGAGGCGATTGTTGGGGCGCCTCGTAAATATTTCATCGGTGGCGGTGGGCAAGCGGGAAAACACGAGAGCTCTTGCGCCACCGGATTTGCGCACCGTCCCCCGCGGACCGCCCTTCGACTCCTCTCCTTCGTCCCCTCCGGCGGACCCTTCATTTTTGCGCTAATCCCTCCCGAAAGTTTTCCTGCGTCTGGCCGCCCCGAGCCTCCCAGCTTTCCTCCCTCCCCCCGCCCCCTGCCCCTGCGCCCGCCTCTGAAAATGAACGCTCCCGCTTCTCCGTTTCCCACTTTCCCGGAGCGCGGCTCCCTCGTCCCTTTTCAATCCCGGCGCGGTCTTTTCAGTTGCCTCTTGGCGGGCGCGCGACGCGGGGAGAAGCCCCCGAGTGAAGGGGCCTCTCCAGCTTTTGTTTGCTGTAAAACCGTGAGGTGTGCACTGCCGTGCTGAGGAAGAGCGCCGTATGAACATTCGAGAGTTGCCGAATTTCCCTTGAAAAAACAGCTTCAAAATTGATAAAAATAGAGCTATCACTCCCCTCAGCTTACTGGGGAATGGGGATAAAGCGTAAAATGACATAAGAAAATAAGTAATATCACTCGCACTGGAAAAAAAACACATTGGATCTAGAATCCGAACTCTTGAAAACATCGACAAGAAGAAATACTCTTGATTCAATCAGATTTAAGCTTAAATC